>JACDOX010000036.1:4892975-4929897 GCA_014549065.1 Cardinalis cardinalis
AATTTTAGAGGGCCAAGAGTGTTTTTCAGGATAAATATAGGTACAGATGCTGGGGCAGGGGTTTAGGGCAGGGAGAAAGTGCCTCTTATCCCATTTTTTGGGMTTTGTTTCAAGGAGCAAAGAAAGAAGAATTAAAATTTTTGCACCCCTCCAACAGAGATCATTATGTGTCAGATAACCCAATGAAGAAATTCTTTCATTCCAGAAATGTAAAATTGTAAAGACATTCAGAAGTACAATTTTCCTTCTCAGCTGGTAATATCATTTGAGTTTACCAAAAAGGGTCTTAGTGARTGATTAAAAATGGGCATAATTTAGTTTTTTAAGTCCTGCTCACTCTCTCACAATTAGCACAGTGTGTTTRTATATTAGTAGAGCTTAATCAGATCAGGAGGAAAGGTTTTTAACTCRGAGGAAAGGAAATCCCTGGGATGATTTTTCAAAACAGGTATGAACATTTTTTCTCATTTAAGAATTACCTACACAGGACAGGATTAACTAATGGTGTAACTCTGGCTATGGAATGAAGATGGGCAGGTTCTAGATTCTGTCTGTGACTTGATGGTTTTCTTAAAGGGTAGTTCAAAATCATAGAGAAATTATGGGCATGATGTGTCAGTCATGGAATAATATCTGTTATTACCATGAGATTGGCAACAGCTCAGAATAGAAATTAAAATTGGTCACTTTTGGCCTTCAAAATAGAAAAATGTAATACTGTTYTCTGTATTCATAACTCATACAGAAACTCTCATTTCCGAGCTCTAGTTAATCTTCAAAAATACCAAGAAGTGGACAATTTTTTCCAGTTCTATTAATTGCCAGAGAAGGACTGTGTTTTCTATCCCCTTAGTAGTATGTCTTGAGATCACAAATAATCAGTTTGTACAGCTTATCATTACCTCTAATCCTTAGATTACACTCACACTCTAACTAAAATYATTGCAAGTGGCTTTCATGAATTCAGCAAGGCAAAGCTCTGTAAAAAAAAAACAACATTGCAACTCATGAAGGAAGCACTTGGGAGGGAAAATATGTCCTGGAAATGGCCAGGGCTACTTCCCCATTCTGTTTATGTTGAGGAGTGTGTTTGTTCTGTGGYAATGCCAGCTAAATAAGCAGCATTAGTAGTTAATTAAGAGACTATTAAATATGAACAAGGCTGCCATAACCTGCACTTGTAACAGGCTAAATGGAATACAGAAAATGTTGGTTGAAAATGTAACATGAACATTTCTAGTGCTAATCCTTCAGAGTTTAATAATTTGCATTGCCTTTTGTCATAGATTAAATAAAGACTGGTAGCACACCTGAGTAGTGCCATTTTATACTCACTTTTTAGGAGGGAGTGATTTTAGTAGCCCAGCCCTTACTTACAATGGGATGAGAACATGTTATGAATATAGCTTAATTTCTACATGCTTCAGTCATTTTCAGATTTATTTAAAATAATGAAGCAGTGCCAGAATCCCACACTGTGTGTCATAGTAACCAAAACCAGTGCAAGAGATATATCAAATAAGCATTTGAAAAGGRGAGGACAGAATTACAAAAGCATAGCAATGCTTTTTAAAAACCTTCTCAATATGGGCAAATRATTTTTTAATACAAAATGAGTGATTTTAAAATTTTTGTTTTCTTTACACATTCTGGGAAATTTTAAGAGCAGAAGTGAATGTATGAAAGCACAATAATTTTGTAGTAGTAAAAACAGAAAAAAAAAAAGTATTTTAATTTAACAAATGCTGCTGCTTTTCCCCATTCCTGCTTCAGGGAAGAGACAGGCCATGCCTGACAATAGATTTGTAGTAAAAGTGTGTTATTCCCTTCTTACAGGCATTCATTATTACATTTGAGATATTTCATTTCATAACAAATGACAATGATATTTCATTTCATAACAAAGGCAAAGAATCATCTTAGGCACTTTTATCATGGCAATGCTTTAAAACCTAGAATGGCATTTGTGGTTTTTGCAAATTCCTTTCATCTTCTGCAAAATGGGGTATATCCTGTATGACTGTGGGTACYTATGGCAATTCCACATCTTCCTCTTTGATTTCCTAGGACAGTAGGAATTTGCAGAGACTGATAGAATGGCTGGTTTAGTGAGTGTGGTGTCATCAGAGATGAAGCTTCAAYTCCAATTTCTCTGTGTTTGCTAATCACTTTTAGAAGATGCAACACTAAATAGACTTATTCCGTTTTCCTAGTTTTTTTCTCTTTTATATATTTTTATATCATTGTTGTCATATAATTTTGTGTCCAAAATACAAGGGAAGCTCTTAAAAAGGAATCAAGCAGATTGCAGCCAGTGAAGGACTGCAGAACGTGTGATGAGTGAATGCACACACATATGTAGGGAGCTCTCCTCTCTCCTCATTACCCTTTCCTTGAGAAGAGGTTGATAGACACAGCTCCTTTTGTCCTCTGTGGAAAAARAATGGATGAGTTTCTCACTCCAGCCCAGGCAAATTTGGGATCTCATGTTGTGAGGCTCAGAGCCAGGGGCTCGCAGGCTTTTAGCAGGGGTTGAGGTAACCCAAGGAGCCAGAGCTGCTGCTGGTGCTTTGAGGAGCCTCTCGCTGCTGTTCTCCTCCTGTGCTGCTGCAAAGGTTCCCAGGTTTGTTCTCAGAACTGGCTGAACTGCTTTTCTTCAATTATCAGGGAAAGCAAATTCTGTGCCTTTTGCTGGAAGGCCCCTGTACAGAAAAAAAGGTCAATGAAAATACCAATGGTTCAAGGTCTGCCGCTCCAAAGCATGTGAAGTAGTGTTTCAAAAGTTACCAGCAAGCTGTAGCTGCAGGCAAATATTCTATAAAGCAACTTCTACACCTCTGTAAAATATTTACATGTGTTTGAAATGAGGTTGTCCCTCATAATGAAGAATAAGTAGCCAATGTACTTGCTTGGCTCTACTTTGCATTTGAAGTGTGAAGGCTTTTTAAATTTCAAATCAGATGTAGATTTTTTCTTGTCTCAGTGTAAATTAAAAAAAAAAAAGAAATATGGGCAAATTCATACACTTTATTCTGCTATTAGATTRTTTTCTAGACTTTCCTTTCAGCTCTTTCTACAGAATACACACTTGGAGTGGATTTAATTCTGGAAAGTTATCAACTTTATTGCATAACTGTGGGATATGCTTCTCTAAATGTCAGGTATTATCAGAGCACAGCACATTTAGAAGAACTCAGACTGTATAACCCCAAGGTTAGATGTATTTAAATTTGACTTCATTACATTTTATACAAGACAGAATATCTCTATCCAAAAAGATCTGTGAGGTTTTTTTTCTCCTTTTACTTGCCACACTTGGAAAAAACCTTCAAAAGCAGAGCTGTGAGGGTCAGAGCTGCACAAAGCACTGACATATTACTGTTGCATGTTTGATTAACAGTGAGATTCAACACTGCRTTACTCACCATGCCGAAAAATACCTCTTCAAGAGCAAACTGATTTCTTCTCTGCTGAGGACTGGCAAAGGATTTAGTCAATCTCAGTGGGCAGGGAGAAGTGTGTTTGCTGGAGGAGGGGAGGAGAGAACCTCCTTTGACCCAAGGGCTGGGGAGAGAGCTCTCCTTGGTCCCAGGGTTGGGGAGAGAGCCCCCCTTGGCCCCAGGGTGGGGGAGAGAGCCCCCCTTGGCCCCAGGGTGGGGAGAGAGCCCCCCTTGGCCCCAGGGCTGGGGAGAGAGCCCCCCTTGGCCCCAGGCTTGGGGAGAGAACCTCCTTGGCCCCAGGGTTGGGGAGAGAGCCCCCCTTGGCCCCAGGGTGGGGGAGAGAGCCCCCCTTGGCCCCAGGGTGGGGAGAGAGCCCCCCTTGGCCCCAGGGCTGGGGAGAGAGCCCCCCTTGGCCCCAGGGTGGGGAGAGCCCCCCTTGGCCCCAGGTGGTGCCTCTGGAGCAGCACTGGGCAGGGCAGCTGTGGCTGCTGGGGCATGGCAGGGGCCGGGGCAGTGAGGGGTGGTCTGAGGATGCCCAGCAGAGCCAAGGGTCCAGCTGCTGGGGAAATCAGACATATTTTATGTGTGATAGCAAAGCAATTTAGCACCTGTTTCAAAACTATTTTTTTTTTTTTCTTTTTGGTGTGTGAGGAATTTTAATGCTAAAAGGACACCTCTAGGAGTCAATAATTGAGTTTCTACCAGTGATTGTTTTTCCCTCAGGGCTGCAGTATTGGGTTGCAGTGCCTATGATCCACATCACAAACCCAGGTTCTGTTTACATCTGGCTCCTAAAATGATTCTGAGAAAGGCATGCTGCTTTCACAAAGGATTTCAGTTTAAATTAATTAAAAAATTACCTCATGATGCAGTTACCTTCAGTAATGTCCATGTGAATCTTGATGCACAGGTGCCTAGCTGAGCCACAGAACAGGCAGCACAGTTGTTTAACCTGCATAAGGCATTTGTAGCTGCAGAGCAATAGCTGACTCTTATTCCTGGATTTTTTTTTTCTGTATATTTATATATATTTAAATTTATTTTTTTCTTAAGCAGTAACTAGAAATCAGACTTCTGCCTGTTTTCATTCATCATCTCCTTTGTTTGTTCTTGCCTGGGCCTGCCTGAAAGTCTGGAGAAAATGTATGAATCAGAAAAAAAAAGGAAACCTTATGCTGATGCCTTWTGCTGAACTTTGTACAGGAAGAGAATAATGAGAGCAAGTAGAGAAAATCAAACCCCACAGGCAGARGTGTGATAGCTGAGTAGGAATTGCMCTGCAGATGGGCTGGGGGATCAGGAGAGCACCTCCCTTCCCTGCTGGCACTGTGGCCATCCCTGCCACAGCCCTCACTGCAAGTAGGAGAAAGGAAAACCAGCAACAACAAGGGAGGTGCTGTTGATTGGTGTTTCTGTCAGTAGTTATGGCATGGCCATCTGGGATGCAGGACCAGGCGCTTGGGATATCCCCCTGGGGTGACTGAGTCCTTACAAAGTGSTTCAGCAAAAGAAAAGGGARAAGAGTAAAGAGTCCTTACAAAGTGCTTCAGCAAAAAGAGAAGGGAAAACAGGGGAAAAGTCAATCTGCCTGTTGGTGAGAGCAGGAATCACTTGGAGCAGTGAAGGTTAAAATGTTGTCTCTTCTGCCCCAGCATTCAAAAGCAAGGTTAGCTGTGACCTGGTTGACCTGACAAATGCTTAGTTTATGGGAGTTTAATAAAATATTAGAATTGCCCTCCTGGCCCTTGATAAAAATTGCTGCAGGGAAGTAGCTGAGGTAAAGTAATTGTCACGATTTTTAATCTCTGAAGACATATGGGAGATTGACATGATCCATAAAACCGGAAAGGACAGAGTGGTTTTCCCCCAAAAGAATAAAAATAGGATTTCSTATTTTTATTGGGAATTTTGGTGGAGAAATGGAGTAAGATTGATTTTTTTGAGAGGTGTTAAACTGCTTGAAAATATCTGGAATTTAACAAAAAGGAGGTAACTGCCAAGATCCATCTGTAACGTTCAAATCATAACAAATCAGTTTAATTTCTCTGCAATTGCACAGGAAAGCTGGTGAGTAGATAAGGAGTGAGTGGCCATGGTGGTGTCACCAGGGGGAGATGAGGAAATGTGGTCTGAATGGGACCATCATAATTAAAGCAGATTGCAGTTCTGTGCTTGGAGTGAATGCTGGCAAATAAATGGTTCACTGTCAAAAAAGATGGATTTATATCTYACAGRGCTCTGGCCAGAGACCAGTAATATTCAGCATTTTGATAATTCAGATAAYAGAAAAGGGAATACATCTRTTTAAATTACCAGATGATATCMAAGTGGGTTACCAGCAGCCTCAGGAACAAAATTAGAATTGAAAGCTATATGAAAAAATTGGGAKAAGTGATTTGTACATGCAGGTTTCAATTCAATGGATACAACTSCAAGATCTTACACTTCCTAGGGAATAAATCTAGTAAAYAGATATGTAATAGGCAATGTATAGTCAGTAGTACTGTATAAAAATATATGGGGATACGGGTCAGGGAACAAACTAAACACAAAAGTAATGTCCTATGCTTTGGGGAAAAAAAAACGTCTCACACTTCAGTGTTTAATCATGTGTTTTTTGTAGGACATAGTGAAACCTTGAAAAGAATATTTAGGTCAAGAAAGAACTGGATTTCCTTAGCATCAGCAGGGGGAGGCTGGGGATACAAGTCTGCAAGTATGCAGCAGATTCCTGTGTACAGYGAGATGATTTTTTTAGTATGATTTTATGGTCGGATATTAGGATTAGATAGATTAATTAATTTTGGTTAGAATGAAAAGAAACATTTGTAAACCATAAAATAGTTGAAAGCCAAAATAATTTTTTTAGGAAGTGTGTAGAATTTCCATATTTGTGTGCTTTTGTAACCTGATTAAACCCATTTCTTCTCTGTGCTTTAGTGGCAGCTCCTTTCTGTCCTGAGGTGAGGCTGGTTCTCAGTCAGATTTTTCTCCCATTTTTCCATCAGGCATTGATACTTTGGGTACTAAATCCCACACTGCTTAGTATTGCAGTCCCCTGCTCAGTCTGTTTCAGTGCAGGGGATAATCCAATAACAGAGAAAGTCTATTTATGCAYATCTTTGAGACTTAACAAATTCCCTTTTCCTATTGATTGCAAAACCTGTTTAGGTTGCATTAAGTATGACCAGAATGTTGATAAGCTCTTCTGCATTATCAGGCAAGGTGGAAAAATTCCTCTTTCTTTGTTACACTGAACTCTCTTGCATTAGCATGTTAAAGAATTACAAATTAAGCCAAGTCTGAGACTGTGGAAGAAAACCACATGATTGGTAAAATCAGGTAAGTAGAGGAGTAAAAATATTGCCCACAGAAGTAATTTAGAAGATCATGAAGAAGGCACTGTTTGCCTTCAGACCTAAGTGGAAAACTTAATTTAAAGCTAATATTCTGTAATGAAAGTTATTAGTTTTTGGTGGTTTTCCTACTGAAAAATAACATACATAATTTGCTATATTGATGTAATACAGAGTTATAACTTGGTTTTAGCTGGCTCTAATTTTTTAATACTCAAAAAYTTTTAAAATAAGGTTGCACATGAGAAGTCTACTCAAGAATGTCAAGTTTCAGGTTTTGGGATTTTTTTTTTCAAAAAAGGGTTTACACACAGCAATGTGATACTCAGAATTAAATGCATGCTCATTTAATTAGAATTGGAATARTTTGTCAGTGTTAAAAAGTTTAAGTTAACTTGTGTAACTTGCTGCTAAGACGTTGTGCACAGAGCAGTCTACTCCCAAACCACTTCTTTTCCTACAGTGTCTTTCTGGAATATAATGCACCTCTTTGCTGTGTGATAAATACCCTGGAGAAGGTTGTTAGAGAATTAAATGTGCTATTATCAGCATGGAACAGAGCAGATAACCTTGCTATACAAAGCTTTGCAGTGTCTTTATCTCATCTCTGCGCTGCAGAGCTGCAGCCACCAGCCCAGGATTGCTCCAGGAGTTCTGTGCTCACATCAGCTGCAGGGAAGGCCAGGGAATTTCAGTGTTTTATGCTGCAGCTTATGATGGGCTGATTCATTCAGCCAGGAGCCTTAAGCAGCTGGAACAGGGGCTAGATAGAGTTAAGGGGARTAAAGAGGATATTTATTGAAGAGCCTTCCAAGGCCACACCTTCGCAGTACCGGAGCCTCAGTCGTGGCTCTGCTGGACGGCTCCAAGATGGAAGCGAAGGAGGGCTTGGTCACAAGATCTCACATTTTTATAAGTTCTGGTCCATTAGCAGATTAGAGCTAATTGTCCAACCACAGCTCCAGCCCGTGAAGTCCCATCCTTCTTGTTTTTTTCTCTCTTCAGCCCATGTTGTTTATGCTCTTGGGCCTGAGATCCAGATCATTTGTCCTTGGTCCCCAGCTAGAGAAGGAATTATTTTGTCTCCCTACTCTGTGAAGTGAGCTTACTATCYCCTAATATGAAACCCAGACCTACACACCAAAGCAGCATGGAATCTGAAGAAAATAAAAAGCTAAAGCCTGAGGCATCAAGATCAGCTGCARGGGAAGGCCAGGGAATTTCAGTGTTACATGATGGGCTAGTGGAGATTCGTTCAGCCAGGAGCTGTGCCAGAAAYGCAAGTGGAGCATTAAAAGGGCCTGCTTGGGAATAATGGAAAATGCAAGTTCTCCTGGACAGAAGTAGTGGTAGGATCCCAGGKTTGAGTCCAGCTGGATCAGCTCCACCAGAGCTGATGTAAAGAGAGCAGTCTTCTGTGGGAAGCTCCATCAGTTAATAATGGGAATGGATGATGAGGAAGTTAAAATTTCTTCGAGTGAAGCAGRTCATTAGCTGCCTGATTAACTTTGCTTCTGAAGTACTGATAGAGAAGTGTCTGCTAAGAGAAAGAGCTGAGTAGCATTTAGTTACATGTGCCTTAGATGTCAGGTACTACTGACCTAATTGGGATAAAAAAAGGAATTAAAAAGGTATGAGGAAAAAGAAGTGATATCTAATAAGTTCTTAATAAATTCCTAACTCACTAAATGAATATGCAATTAATCATATAACTTGCACCCACCTATAAACCAGTTGCAGGCTACAGAGGTCTGGATGTGTCCTGTATTACCTGGGTAGTGCTGTGCTTGTGGGGTGCATTGCTCTTACTGATGATCATTCTTAATATTGAAAAAGAGAAAAGAAAGATCAGCTTTTTAACAAGTACTGACTGCAGGGTCACATTTAATGTCATTCCCAAAGCATTTGCCAGTAATCCATACATGTCTGTGTTCATTTAATATTATCTGGAATAGGAGTRGTGCATAGTTAAGGTGACTCCACAGACCCTTATCAAACATTTMTTTGTTTAATGGAAACCTGCAGTCKATATGTGTAAAATAGATGCCTGAAATGGCTCTTTGTGTTTGTGAGGATATCTGTGCTCTGCACCACTCATTCTTGGGCACATAACCCAGTGCAGACAGCACTTGCACCCCCTGAGAGGTGGATTTGCTGTAAATCCTGTCCCTCCTCAACATCTACACAGCTTTGGTGCTGGCATAATCTAAGACAGGGTTCTTATCCTTGGAAGAATCCTGAATCAACATACATGATTCTGTGTATTTTTTTTTTTTTTAATCTGAGCTTCCTAATTGAATTTGTAGTTCTTAGAAGTACAATTTAATTAAAGGGTGTTGAGTAGGAGTCATTGAAACTACAGCACCATTATTGGTAAAGGAAATCCTGTAATGAATTTGCTAAATTGGTGATAATTTTCTGTAAGGGAAGAGGAGCTTTCAGGGAACTTGATGGTCAGTATAMAGATCAAAGGGTTCTCCCTTTGATCTCCCTTCTCCTGTTCTCCCTCTTGAAAATGTGACCTATGGTTCACCTCTTAYGACAAATAAACCATATTTTTTAAGAAAACAAAAACCAGAAAACCAAAAGAAAAAAATATTTTAAAAGGGGATGTAGATGTTCAAAATGGACATAGTGCAGTAGTGAACAGAGATGAGAAATCATTACAGCAACTGAGAATCTGGCCAGTGGATTATAATCAAATAGACACTGCTTAGTTAAAAATCTAAGCAACTCAATTTGATTCGAGTCAATATTATTTTTAAAAGAACACAAACGTGAATTTGACTAGGTAGTTCCTCATATTAAAGAAGCTTAAACAATTTTATAACTCCCACTTGCTTAAATTAAAAAATAATTGATCTGTTTTTACTCATTATGTACATAATCATTTTAGGTTCAGTCATTTAATTCTGCACACTGAATTACAAAGAAGATGAATTAAATATCAAATAAGTGTTATATTATGGAATTTGCTCCACTTGAGTATGTGAGATGAATATGAGCACTTTATATCATATCTTTGATGTAAAATCTCTTGAATTTCATTGTTTTGATTAGAATAGCTTTAGTGCATRTGGAAAGGGGAGTGGTAACAATTTCTGTGGTTTTATGTGTCACATTTATGGAGATATTTGAGTGCCTAAAGATGCAGCACCAGAGATGTTTTTCTAGAATCATGCTGGAGCTGTGCATCTCCTTGACTTATCAGTACCTTATTGACTTCATCTGACACCCTARTGCATCCATCTTCAGAAAGTTTAGGATTCTATTCCCCACGTATGCTTTTGCAGAGAAAGCACTAAAATTATGTCAAATATGGCCACAAGTCAACCTTGGTGTTATTGTTGTTCCTGCAAGAAAGCTACAGCCTAGAATAATCAGTTGAGTTTATAGCCTACACTCATAGGCTGTTCACTGCTTAGTTCATCTCCATTAAAAGGCACTCTGTAGGATTTCATAGTGCAAATAACTGAAAATCTGCAGTTTTATYTTTGCTTRGATATATGTGTGTGTATAAGTRTRTATATATATATWACATATTGTAAGCATATATGTCAAATTAATAGCAGGGCATATKTAAAGTGACTACTTAGTTGTTCCTGGATACAAATAACACATTAATTAACTAAACAAAGTTTACAGAGATCAATAAAAAATTTTCATCATAGATGTATTTTTCTATCCACCTTTTTTCAGATACATACATATCAAAGGTGTGAGTAGGCAGTAATCTGTTTTTATCAATACCTAGGTTTTCCTGATAGATGATTCCTTCTGTCAAGACTATTTTCCTTGCACAAAGTTCATAGGCAGAGCTTTTTTTAAAAAATAGTTTTATTCACTGGAACAGACTTGATCAAAATAAAAACATCCCTCTGAAGATCCCATTCAGAGTCATGTTCAACTTAGTAGGTACGAATCTATTGTAAATTAAGCCTGCTGACMAGAAAAAAAAATTGCAAAATGAATGCTCTGTATAATAAATCATAGAAAGATCTGATTTTTTTATCTAACTTTTTTTTTATTATTTCTGTAAAACCACTAGCTTTCTCACATATTTTTTTTGGATCCCTATAGAAGCTGAGAAAATGTGCAAATGCTCTGTCAGGAGGTTTTGAAAATTGACTTGTAACCCACACAGTGGTGTAAAAAGAGCAAATCCAGCTGAATCCTTAACTTGATGTAGTGAAGCTGGAATGGATTTGCCATTCTTAAATAAGAACTAATATCTGATGCAATTCAACAAGTGGTTGATGTGTTCTGTGACAAGCTATTATGTACAATCAGGGCACAAAATAGTTCTCTGGGAAACATTCAACATCAGGAATAAAAGTAGTTGTTAATAACTTTTAAAATAGAACAAATGTTTTGTAAGARCATTCTACAAATTAGAAGGATGAACACAGATTCTAAAAAAAATTAAATGGAAAGGACCCCCCCGACCACCTCCACTTTATGAGTCACTTCCCCCTACAAAACAGAAATAAGGCAGTGAAGTATCAAGCTAGCTCCTTYATCACTGGAATCTGGAATTGCTGCTTCTCATTAAACAAGTACCTGCACAGGCTGCCCCTGTGCCTTTCTATTAACATAAAATTACTTAGCCTGAAGGGAAGTGGTCAGCCTGACCCAGGTCATTGCTTCAAAAATGCTAAGGCAGAGTTTTCATTCACTTGAAACACCACTGTACAGCCCAATTGAATCCGCCATGCAAGTGGATATCAATGGGGACGGTTGGCTCTGTTTGACTCTTAAGAAGTAATTCATTAATCCAGTGGTGGAAAACTTTATTCCAGGGCAAATGTCCAAAGATAAAAACAGGCTGTGTGTTTTTCAAATATTTTAACCCTCCTGTCTCACAGTTCTTTTTTCATGCACTGCATGGCAGGGGTATCTCCTACCTGCATTATGCACGAGGAAACCATCCCATCTTTCTCACTTTGGCCCCATTCCTGGCTCCTTGATCACAAAAAAAAGTTGTCTGACTGCCTCTGACTAGGCCAACAGGACAGTTGGGAAAGCAGATAAATCTGCTGGTGTTGGCATTTCTCAACAGTGCTGAAAGGAGTGTTGGATAAGTGGATTTCTGTAAATGAGAGTTAGCAGTTACTTTGGTASAGATAGAATGAAAGAAAGGTCTTTTAAAATACAGACATAGAGTTGAAATACCTTGAAGTAGGTGGAAAAGACTAGACCTTTATGTAACTGTCCCAGAGAAATGTTTTAAGCTGTCTTTGTTGCACATCACTCTTTAAACCAAGCTTCCATCTCAGGCTATGAGGAGCACAGATAGTGTGACAGACCTAACAGATCAAATGGTTGAGTCCAATTTTTAGAGAAATATTAAGATGTGCCCCTTTATTATCCAATTTTTGTGTTCTTTTTAAGTAAGGACAAGTCTTTTTGGGTATTTGAGCATGAAAGGTTTAGCGTGGGGTCTTAGGCAATAAATTAATGTTCCAGTGAAGGCAGTCAACCACCTGCACAAATTTAGCCTTTATGATTCTATTTATTATCTGCAAATATAGCACCAGATTAGATGTTTCCTGGAGAGATGAGTTTGGTGTGAGGTATTCATCACTTTGTTACAGCTTCTTTGAGATCACCACGAAGTACTCCCTTGTACTAAATGAATAGCTCTCTTATCATGACCTTTTAATCACTTGATCATGAAGAGGTCTTTTACTTGCTACAGGAGTCTACTTCATGATAGCACCATCAAAGGGACTGTAATATCATAAAATGGCCACAACAGAGACCAGTACAGAAATGTGGCACAATAAGAGAAAATTAGTGAAGATAGACCTAGTTGGCTGCAAGCAGCATCATGGCTTGCTAATGGGAAGTGCTGGAGAGGATAACTGGCTGTGAGCTCCATTGTTGGGAACTGCACCTGGAGGTGATACTTTGCTCAGTTTTGTAACAGGGTAGTGGAACAGAAGGGGAACAGTGTAAGCTTGCTAGCAGGGCCAGCAGTGCCAAAGAAATCATGGAGATGTGGGAGATGAATAGGGCATGACCGAAAAGGAAGTTTAAAGACCAAATTTAGCTGTAGTGATACTTGTTGAACTTACTCCTATGGAAAAGATTTTCTTTTCATGCTGTATTTAAAACATGAAGATACTGGAGTTCACACTGCAGTGCAGAACTGATGTAAGAAGGGGAGAAGTCTGAATTGCGGTGTTCAGATTATTTGAAGAGTTTAAACAGGGTTTCAAGAGAATGTCTTGGAGGGATGGAGTCCTGGCCATGTTGGTTGCCTGGAATCATAAAGGTTTGATTGCAGTATAAGAGCACTTTAAGCACATGGATTTCAAAAGTAGTTGTGAAAGCAGTTCATAGCTCAACCTACAGGCAGATAAATACCGAAAGAGAAACAAACAGTCGTTTTATCATGGAAACTCTATMAAAGGCTAAATAAGGAATTTATTGCAAGTAGTATACAAAGATTCCCTGGACTCTCCAACACCCAGAGCTACCATTAGAGGTGTCTTTCACAGTGGGAGATKAGGAGAGAGGATGACTTGACACAAGAAACACCCAATGCCTTCCTGCTGTTCCATGTGTCATATCCGCACTAAGCAATTACTGATGACAGTAATCGAGGCAGTGAAAGGCAGGTAGTTCATGTACAGGTACTGAACTGTCAGATTGCTTAGAAAACAGTTTTTCATTCATGTCTTTGATCCTTCAGAAGAGAAAGGCTCTAGGTGCCAGTCTGTTCTGCCTGGATGCATTCCTCAGTTCCCTGAGCCTGTATGGCAGCCGCCATGCCCACACACTGCAGGTCTGCTTGCTGCCTTCCCTCCCTGCTGCCTGTTCTCCTTTCATCTGAGCCTCTTCATTTCCAGCCCTTTAAGGGTCTCAGCTCTGTTTTGTTCTGGATTTGTTCTTTCTTTTTATTATGTCTCTTTTTTCCCATCCTGATATTTTTAGCCCTGTCTTTTTGTCTTCCTTCTTTCATCTTGCATGCTTGCTGGTTTAGCCATCTGCTTCCCTCAGCCCAGTTTTCTTTTCCATTTCCCCTTTCCATTTCTTCAGACGCACAGGCCATTTATCTCATTGCTTCTCCTTTCTCCAGCTCCACAGGGTCTTTTCATCTCCTCATGCAATTTGTAAGCAAACAGCAGATGAGCATCGGGTATCTGCTTCCTAAGTGCTGCCCGAGTGACTCAGATTGTCTGGAGAAGAAAAAGAGATATTGAGACTATAGTCTTTACTTCAAAATTGACTCATCACATGCTTTGATTTCCTTTTGTATTCTCATCATTTCAGGACACCTTCAGTTCTGTTCAGTTTTGTGCTCAGAACCTGGACATTTCATTTATCTAAAATGTTAATTTAGAAAATATTTTCTCAATTTTTTAAACTTTTTGKTTTTTGCATCATATTTCACATGAATCAGTTTATGCATATTTTTGTAAATATCACAACATGTAGAAGTGTGTCTCTTCAAAACAAGGTGGTGTTTTTTTCTGCATTTGGAAATTTTCTCTTTAGCAATCTGTTTGAATAAATACAATTTGTGACTCACCACGGAAAAACTAAAAATAAAACCAGGCCTTGACTTGTTTCTTTCTTCCACAGTATCTCAAAGAGTAATTAAGCCATCTCAGAACACTCTGAGAACACTTGATGAAGCTTTGCCTTTAAGAATCAGTGTTTTAAAACATTTTGTTTTCAGTTAACAATTTTCAGTAAGTATAGAAACACTCAATCCAAATTCCCTGTAGATGATGCCTTTTGTGTGAGAAATAAGTAATCCATAGGACCTTGTAAAGAGATAAGACTGACTAAAGTGTCAGGCATATTAAAGCACTTCAATGAATATTTTTCTAAGAAGGTTTGGATTCTCAACTGCATTGACCAGAGGCAAGCACCCTCACCAGTCTCATATTTCCATGGAGATTAAGTTCTGGTTGTGCTGTCAGAATTKATATCTTTTGTTTCCCCTTACRYTTGTCCAGATCAAAATACACATGCACACTCTAAAGCTGCCAGCAAATCAGTTCAGGAAAAGAGAAGTTTCTGTAAATCCTCAAATACTTATAAAGTCCAAATTTTGATMACCCTGAATAGGAGTATGAGCATAAGCTTGAAAGGGATGGACACATACCTGTGTATCAATACTAAAATGAAAATGCATGTATTATGCTTGAGGCTTGAGATTTACCAGTTTYACTGTCATGTAACAATGATTTCAGTGCAGTCATTCCTGGTTTTTAATGCTGCAGGTGAATAAGCCGGAAAAAMCCCCATATACATTTTTGTCATAAGTCATCTCATACAAGACTCAAGAAACATATTTTACGTGGTAGTGTAACTAATAGAATTTCAAATGACAGTGATATGTGAGGCTTTGAGAAGTGGCAATGCAGAGCATTCTTTCTTGAATAATTCACTCGTCTGAAGCTATTATATATTCAAAACTGATTGAGTTGCATATCCAAATGATGGTCTATCAGCTGTTGATGTAGGAGAAGAAAAAGAAGTTTCTGCATTTATTCTGAACTGTGGTTTGTATCACATTACTCTTGGTTATATGAACTGAGTTTAATTGATTGTGATTTAATTTACATTCTGCAGTGGATGTCTTTTCCTTGAGATAATTAATCTTGCTGAAAAATTCTGTGTGAACAGTTGAGGCTCTAACAGATTTTCTAGAGGTGCATTTTTGTTTAGGCTTCCTTGACAGCCTTTTTTCTTACAGATAAATTACGTGTCTCAGAATGTCTTGCCTTTATATTTATTTTGGTTTGGCAGCATATAGTTGTTATGGCTGGCAATATTTCATACCCCAAAGTATTAATGTTAACCATAAATTACCACCAATGGTATGCAGTGGTTCTTATCAATCATGAGAAATAATCAATGCTGATTGAAACAAATAAATATGATGCTTTTCAAAGTTATAACCTTGTCATATAACTTCAGTGCTCAAATGCATCAAGCTCTATTTTAAATAAACTCTGCAATTATATACAGAGTTTTCAGAAACCAGATATTTCACCAAAAGGACCAAAATTGAGCAAGACTATATARAGATTTAGACATCAATAGTGGCAAAATTTACCTCTATTTTGTTTTTCTTCCAGAATTGGGTAGAAATATTAGGATTTACAGATGGGTGGCTGTTCATCATCTCRGTATTACAGGCTCTTCAGGTGATTGTGCTAAGAGTTTGCTCTGAAACCAGAAGGAAGGACATGTTGTGTCATACTATTTAAAATGAGAAATCCCCATTGCTCTCTCTATCCCAGATATAATCAATATGAAATCTCTCATTAACTCATGTGGCTTAACTTACTGAATCTAACACCAGGAAAATACCAGTTAAATACTAGAGCTCCAAGAGCAAAAGGTGTCACTTCACTGATGCATGGTGTGAAGCATTTCTGGTGTGTATCCCAAAGTGAGCTGAGCTTTGGTATCAATGCACAGTCTGAGCTCTCACTGTGTTTGTTGCCATGGCATGAAATCAGCAGAATTCCAGTCTTTAATCAATATTTTAATGAATATGCAGAGGCCGTCCCTGATTGGTATGGAGTGTGGTTTTTCAAGCTCTTCACTAATAGCACAGGTGTTRTCCAGTGGTTTCATGTCCCTCCGTGGCTCAGACATCAGTGCTGCAGAGCTGTCTCCTCCCCTCTTACACATCCAAGGAACCAATCACATGAAACCCAGTGTGGTGATGCCATGTTCAATCCATTTAGCAGCAGTTTCTATGCTGGAGAGCACAGGGAGTCAGACTGGAAAGGCAAAGGGGGCACTTTTGAGGTGAATGATAACAGAATTTTAGAGCAATTTGGATTTCACCATAATGTTATTGATACCATTAACATTATTAATTTATTTAGCACATAAATTGCAAAATGGATGGAAGTTTCATCCAGCAGCTGTGCTTTGCCTTTGGCAGTAGTCATGCTGCTCCTAATTTAATCTTATTAACTCCCTCACAGGTTTTACTAACGGGGTGCTGAACATCTTGCAATACAAAGATAAGAAAGTAATGTATCGTCTTTATTGTTTTGTGATCAGCACATTAGATACTGATTCCATTCTTTYTACACTGCAGTCTCAGCAAGGTCACATGTCTTAAAGCTCATAAGAAGGAGATGAGGAATAGGAGCTGGTTGTGTGAATGTTAATCTGGTTTTTTGGAGAGCAAGAAGTTGCTGCTTGGAATCCTGATGGAATCAAGCGGAGAGTGTCCCCTCCCACTATGACTCAGTTGCTTTCAGCAGTCTTTCCACAATGGAGGAAGTTTGGCCACAAATCATCTTGTGCTCTCCAGATGTGTACCAGAATAAGGATCTTGTACATGACATTAAACCTGATGAAAGCCTTTTCTCATTTTCATTGCTGGAAATCTGAATTACACCAGTGTTCTCTGAGCAAAATTGATAGTAAAATATCACTAACTACAGGAAAAAATAATTTCAATAATTCTTTGCATAATTTATATACATAGAATTAGTATAATTTAATATAATTTATATAGGCTGTGTTTTTTGTACGAGGGGTGAACCTGAATATATGTTAACTTACTTAAAATACATAATACAGTTATTTTTTTCTGGCCACAAGCACACTGTATTTATATCAGTAATCCCTTCAAAATATCTCCATAACCATCCTGTGCCTCATTATATCCCCTCATATTCTCTCTACTCTGCATCTGGTCCTTGCTCAATATTTGTAGCTCATGGCATATTCTGGATATTCCATTTTTCTTCCAAGATACTTGTATCCTAAAGGCAAAATAGGAAGCAATATATGTTTACATTTCTTCTTCCAAATTGTATTTTTGAGCCTTTAGTAGAGGTTTCCTAAAGATTTGGGGTTTTGAATGAGATTCTGTTTGTCATTGTGTGTGAGTACTTCATTGCATGAATGGCAGATGAATGATGAGTTACTTTTTGCTTGGCCTTCTAATCACTTAGCCACAGCAAAGGCTTTTTGGTTCAGTTTTCAGCATAAGTAGATTTTTCAGTAATTCTTCAAATGCTTAATTCAACTGTAGAAAAGAGGATAAAGGCAGAATCCCAGTCGTGGTGCTGTTTTTTACACTGTGCACAACAGCCAGCAGCTCCTGTGGCTGGCASCCACTGAAGCAGTTTGGAAATGTGCCAGACCATTTTACTGTTGTATTATGAAAGATCTTCAAAAGTGAGAAGGGCCATGGGTGAATGGAGAAGTGAGTGTCCTTGGCAAGCTGCATTCCTGTTTACCTCCCTGCTTCACTGTGTCCTGCCCCCTGATTTCTGGGTTCACRTGCATTTTGTGACATGCACTGAGATGCAGGTTATTCATTTTGAAGGATCACTTTTAGTTTGAGGTAGTCCCTTTTTTTCAGCTGGGCTTAGGAATATTTGTTCCTCCCTAACATTGTTGTTACAGATGTGGTGGCCTGGAGGGATAAATGAGACAAGATTTGTGGGAAGAGGTAATATCTTTTATYAGGCCAACTGATGTAGCTGGAGAAAATAGAAAAGGTTTCAGGCACAAAAAACCTTTTCCAGGTCAGGTTCTCTCATAGCTTTGAACTTCCTAATAATTAACTTGTGCTGTGAAGCAATAAAAGCAGTTTTTTGATCTTTCTTTTTTTATGAGTAATACTGTTTGAGAGGCATCCATATATTACAGGAGTTTAAAATTTACCCAGCTAAGGTCGATTATTTTGTGTCCAAAACTGATTAAATTCCTTAACTCATAGAACAAGAATATAGTCATTTTTCATTCACATTAGTAGTCTCATAAAATACTAGATTTTATTTTTCATGGAATCAGAAGTGTAAATTAACTCATAAAAGATCTGATGTCTCACTGGTGAATCAGAAAGATCTGCATGGTTTTGAACCTTATCTGAGAAGCTGCTTTTCTTTTCAAATCAGGGTGTGTGTTTGGAGATAAGTGGGATGGGAATGAGGGCAAACATTGCAATTTCAGTTATTTAATGAGTCTCTGCTGCTTTTTTTTCACTAATGGGAAGGGCATGGCTTTTAAATAGTGTGTTCTATTTGCTATGTTCAATACAAATAGATGGATATCTTTGTTGTGTGCAAGACATGGACACCATTTGGCTGTTAAGCTTTGGAATAACTGAAAGTATTACTGCAGGTGCTGAAATTTTCAATGTATTTCRTATCCTCTCAGCTTTTATAGTTCTTGCACAGACTGAGTGCTTTAATGCCCTGTGAGATGTCTTGTTGGAACCTGAAAGGGGAATTTACTGAGTGTAGCAGCACTGAGAGCTGCAGTGAGGAGTTCAGATTGCAGGTRTCTGTTTGGGTGAAAACAAAAATACAAGACAGACACTCCACTACCTTGCAAAGAGCTGTGCCAACAAGAAGGCATCATTACTGCTCTAAATAAATAACACATGAAAGAATGTAATTGGTTTATAATACAGGAAATGGATAAAGGATGCATCAAGGTGTTTGGCATGCCCAAGCATTTTGGGATTATAGCACTGTGAGGTTCTAATGTCATCAGCTCTCTTCCATTTCCCTGGAGCTGAGAGCTCTCATCACACCATAAAAATACTGCTACTGAGCTTTTCTTGGCAACTTTTTAGCAAAAACACTATTCTGCTGAGAAATGTTTTCCAATTTACCCAGGGACAGTGAACTGGATCTTTTCTGGAACGTTTTGCAGAGTTTGTGGAGTGTGTTTGGCAGAGTGTGTAAGGCAGTTTTCTTGCATCTTGTTGGGCATTGCACTGAATTCCATGGAATTATTTCACTTTCAGAACCACAAAAAGAAAAAAATAATTCATTGAAAGGAGAGAATAAAGGACACATGAAACTCCAGAACTCAGTTTTTGAAAGAATCACACCTTCATCTGAACRTGTCATCTAAAAGTTCAGATCATGATTGATAAGTGTGTTTTTTATTGTTGGCTGTTAGCTGAGTAATAGATTGTTATTTCAATACATTTTGACTGGAGCAATTTGTCTTGAAATACTTTTGGCACCTTTTTCTTTTAGGTCCTTTGTAATGGAGTTCTGTAATTTCATTTTTTTCATACACAAATGCACCGAACTTTTTCAGTGTTGAGCAGCMCCAGATGAAAGCTTGTCATCACTTTAAAAGAATGAATTCAGAAGAAATATTTAATATGCAGTGGTTGTTACTGACTGCATTCTGTGGCAAAAGAAAAATTAAATAAATTGTACTGAGGGGGAGGTATACTGTCTGTCTGATCTAAAAACCATTTTCACAGTTCTTAACATTGCAGGGAATATTTTYCAGCTTATCATAATAGAAGCAGGCAAGTTTTTTACTTGCCAGAAAGGACTGAACCCTAGCAAGCATACATGCCACATCTGAAGTTAAGCCTCCTTACAGTACCCAACCTTAACATCTATAATTGTTTTAATAAATTATACCAGACCATTTTTCTCTTTTTGTCTTCCTCAGCTGATATGACACTGCAGAAATTGCTGTAATTCATTTAATATTTTAAAAGGCTTTTCTCTCCTACATTGCTTTTTTCCTTACAGGTGTTTTGTGTGTCCATAGTCATTAACTGATTCTCTCTGTATGTAGAGGATGAGTATTTTTCACTACAACAAAACCCTTTTCCTTAGTTTCACATTTCTTATTTTGGTCAGTTGGAGCAATTCAATGTCCATGTTTAAATATTAGTCTTCATTCAGTCTTTTGATAGGACCTCWGTTAGAAGGTGTGGAGTGTAAGAAATGTCTGAAAACATTTTGGTATGAATGTGGTTTCACTTTGGGCTTGACTTGCACAGAGTAACCAGCCTTCACTGTAAATACACTGGGAGAGGGGTCAGTGCTGCCTGAGCTTTTGTGTGGGTATTGGAATAAATTACCAGGTTGTTGGTTTTTTCTGCTTAGTGCACATCCTACAATTCAGGAGTTGCAGGGCATAATTCCCAAGCCTCTTCCACAGAGGACACAACTGGTGGATCTGTGGGAAGTTTGATCCTGGTATTGAGAGGGTTCCTGCTACTCCTCCCTGCGGTGCCGGCGTGTGATGGTGTTGAGGAAGGGCTGTGTCCCAGCTTTGTGCAAGAGGAAACCAAACAGGTTGAGCCTTTGTACAAAACTACAAGAGCTTCCTAAGCACTTTCTGTGAGAGCCAGACTAGGAAAAGAAATATTTAATACATCCTTTTTTGTTGATTTCATGTTGACAGTGATTGTGTTTYAGTGTGTAGCTCTTGCCAGCAGGATGAATTAGGAAGCTTGGTACTTGTAATWTATACCAGGTGTTCCTGTTAAGAACTAAAACTAATATGAGTAAATTGAGAAAAAATGTCAGCATCCTGTCTGAAAGTGACCTCACTATAGTGTTGGTCTCCACTAGAAGTGGAGCTCTTTCCACTTTTTTCAACAGATATTAATGTTTTGCATAAATGTTTAAACAGAAATGTTACACAAGGCAGGAGCAGACTTTYCACATGATATATGAAATGTTGTTCTTGTTGTTACAGTATATTTTCTGTTTAAGCTGCCAGAATGACTTACTAGTTTAACATTTCTTGTTGAAATATATTCTGTCTAATAATTTACTTTTAAAATATTCCTATTCAAAATATTTATCAACCCTCCACACATTATCTTTGATACAATTTTCCCTTTTCCCACAAGGGCAAGAGACCCATTTCTCTTCTTTGTAACTGGCTGCTGGCAAGTGCCCCTCTGGGAGATCTCTGGCAGTGCACACCCTGTGCAGAAAACACCATGATTTAACCATTTGTCTCTACTTTTCAGAAGAGGCTGGTACCTTGCATGACAAAACAGTTTCTCTTAAGCTGTGATATAAAATATAAAAATGTTTGGGGCGTACTTATTAATATATGTATGATTCTTACTGAAGCAACAGTTCTGATGTTCAACACAATAGGCTTGGAAAATGGGAATTATTTTTGTCTCAAAGGGAAATTTTCTAGAATGGGTACTCAGCTGTTGCACAAAGTAGGGTTACTAATCTTAGAAACCTTGGTGGGATTCTTGCTGGATCAGCCAGCAAAGATGTGGGGCATGCTAAATTCTTGGCATGTGTTGGCAGAGAACTAATAATGAGAAGGCAGTCAGTGGAAGGATGTTTCAGATGACTCTGTTATTGAATGGCCTCCAGGGAAAATTATACCCTCTGAAACCCTCTCTTGTGCCATAGTGACAAATTCCAGTGGTTCTTTTTGAAGGAGACACTGAAAGGTTCCCAGAGCAGAAAATTTACCCTGAAGAGCTCCCAACACATGCAGCCATGTCAAGATTTTGGCTTTACAGCTGTAGCTGTCCCCATCTAACTGGGATTAGCCTGTCCAGAAAGAAATCCTCCATGTGCCAAGCAGAGATGCTGTAACTGTAGACATGAAGCTGCAGTAGGTCTAGAGGATGTAATCTAACATTTTTTTTCTGACAGAAGTTTCCATTAAAAAGATTTTTGCTTAGTTCACTAATAATTAGTGGCAAATATTTCATATTCCAAGACCATGAAGCGATTTCAAATCATATTAAAACTAATACTATGGAATTGTGATACTTTCATGATACAAGACATAGAGGAAAAAATGAGTGACATGAAAACCAATCACTCAATCCTGGAAGAGAGCAAAATGTCTGTTATTCACTATGTGTATACAGAATAATGTTTGACTAGAGAGAATGTGTAATTSTTTGCTTTGATTTGAGCTCTGTGGTGTGATGGTCCATCACATTACACCCTGTAAGTGCTCTTCTGTTCTGCTCAGAGAATCCTACAGGGTTTGAATCCAGAAGTCACTGGTACTTGCTGTTGAATGAGAAAGCTTTACTGAAAAATAGTTTTCTTTTACCCAAAACGGCAAAAAACCTGCTAGAGACTTCTCCTGAAAAGCAAAGGAAGTCACCCAAAATCAGACCAAAACTTATTTAATGAAAGCSACGGCAAACAGAGCCCCACTAAATACAGAGTTTTTCTGTTCTTTGTGCCATACCTGGGTGGTCCTTCAGGCTGTTCATAGCAGGTGGTCAGAAAAATACCATATGAGCCTGTATTGGTGTGCATTTCATGTAAAATATTTGTGATGCCTGTGCAATCATTTTGACACAGCTTGATGAAGGAAAAAAAAAAGGGTTTTTTTTCCCTAATGTATATTCTCAATGGGGTTTTTGTTTTGGGTTTGTTTTTTTTTTTTGGGAGGGGTTTGTTTTTATTTTTGGTTTTTATTTTTTGGTTTTTTTTAAATAGGAATGCAGATTTTTCTAATTGGGACATTTTTCTGTGCAGTTGTACTGTTACAGTGGCTGGTTAAATTAACAGGTGAGTATGTGTGTCCTTCCTACAGCTTTCAAAACTTGGTTCAGGTCTATTGGTTATAATTAATTCAGTAAAATCTTCTTTCAGTAATAAAGGTGTCAGTGTTTACAGGGTTGAAAGACTGTGACTGCCCTCATGGTAGTCTGTATTTAATCCTGTATTTTGTCTTGTAATTCTTCTTTTTTTTTTTAACAGGTTTTTCATTATTCTTATACAGCTTCATATGTGATTTATAACATCCACACAAGGTAGGTCACATTGTTTTTTCCATACCGTGTCATTGTCAGTGTCTCTWTGCCTAAGGTGATGCCAGTGTGTTCAAGTAAAAATGTTTCCCTTTTTTCAAGGGAAGTTTGGGAGTTAAACCCTCCAGAAGTAGAGGATTCAGTTTTACAGTATGCAGCCTGGGGCGTTCACGGACAGCAACTGGTAAGCACAGTCATTAAAAGTGTATGGACTCCAGACAGACTGAGGTAAAAACAAAACTGAAAGCTTTAAAATAAGTTGTGTCATGTGTTTCTGCACCATGCTARTATGTTCCTATTACAGCTTTTAGGAGAGCTCTATTTGTTTGTTTATTTTTTATTAGAAATATGTTTTTCCAGGCTGACCCCAATAAGCACATGGTACAGTTGTTGAAAGAATCACACCCTCATCTAAATTTGCACTCAGGTGATTTTCAGGATAATCATCTTTATGGCTACTGCTGTGTGGGAAGGAACATTAAAGGTGAAAGGCAGTTTTCTTTTAAGTGCAATATCAATGAAAACTGTGGGCAAAAGAAAAAGCTTAGCATCCAAATGTGGTGTGATGGACTCATGAAAAGTGATGTTTTCATTTCAGTATGAAAATTACTGCCGAGGTCAGCTGTGCTGCATTGAATATATAATAATTAAACAAGATGCCATGTTTCATGTATAATTTTTTTTCCAGAAGTTTTACCATTTTTAATGAACATTAATCCATGGTCATCATAACCAATGTCAATATAAGAAGAAAAAAAATTGTGGTTTTAGAACAGCAAGGATTTTAAGCTGACCTGTGTTGGTAGTTGAAGGCAAGAGACTGMTTAAATCTTCAGTTCTGCATAAGAAATTCAGATAATCCTTGTTACAGTGTTCTAATAAGCTCATTAATGCCCCCAGGCATGATCCCAGGGCCTCCTTGCACATCCAGCTTGTTCATGCAGAGAGGCTGTAAGCTGAATGTCTAGAGAATATACCCTGTTGCTTTATATCATTCATCAAGATGATTGGAAAGTAAAAAATGTTTCTGGTTGGAATGTTTTGCATTAAGGAAGTGGAGGCAGGTGAGAAAAAGTAATTGGAACATGCTTGGTATGTTTTAATAATTAACCACATTAATTTATTAATAATGAGAGCATGGCAACAGGATTAGTGGTAATAAATACATAGGTTATTTACCAGGCAGCATTATGGAATATGGCAAACCACATAGAYTGTAGTATAAAGGAGAAGCATTTGCAAAATTAAACAGATTTAAGAAATATTTTAATTAAATTTCAGTTTGTAATATTCCTCTCTACTGGACAGAGGATCTGGACATTTGTCTGTACTGATCAGAGAATCAGTAGAGCTAAAATGAAATGCAGTGATTACTGAGAAAATATCTTTTTCTGTTTGTGAGATGTCTCGTAAGAACAGGGTCAGATTTACCAATCATAAACCTCAGAAAAATAAATCAGAATAATGCTATCTATACGTGGTTTTGCTTAAAATGTCATTCTGAAAATATGTATGGATACTTTCAAATACAGGCACAAGTGGACTCCTATTACATCTCAGAACTGAAAAAAAATAGGTGGTCATTTTAGGTACAACCTTAATCATCCAAATTTGAAAACATTGGCATAATTCATACTTGAGCGAGGATAGCATTACTCATCTTTGTTAATGTCCCTAGTAAAGTTAATGTCATGCTTTAAAAATATCTGCTCTGCTGTGGGTTTTATGGTGCCATATGGTCTGCAGAATTAGAAATAATAACTTTGAACGCAAAATCTTCTGTGCACTCTGAATGGCACCGAGTGTTGCCATAGAGATGTACACCTGCAGGAACAGTCCACTGAAGGTGACTTTAGGAATGCCAATTAGAAGGATGTCCTCTTGAAGCTGTTCATGTGGCAGAAGGAGGTTTCCAAAGTGACAGAAGTGCCTTGCTGCATTGCCCTCCCACTTCAGCAGCAAGCCAAAAATGTAGAAGGAGCATGAATGAATAAAGACTGTTGTGAGTAATGGTTGTTGCTGCTGTCCAAAGGAACATCTGCCTCGAGCAGAAGYGGGACAGAGAGTTCAGTCCAGCAGAGCAGGTTAGCCAGAGGAAAGATGTGTGGCTGAGGACACATTGCCACAATGGTTCTGTTACAAAATTTGTCACTGGAACAAACACTGGGTTAGTGGGTTTTAGTAAAATAGTACAGGAGGCAAACAGCAGTGAAACAAGGCACAGAGGAAGGTGTAAAGGGAGAGATTCAATGATGAAATCCATCAGTAGCTATCAATGGAAGATACCTGGGTACAACAAAGCTGCTGTCTCATAGACCTGTGCTGCCAAACACACTATGAGTGGTTTACCTTCCTGAACAAAACTTACATCTCTTTTCTGAGGAAAGTGATAATGCATGARTAAAACAAGCAATTAAATACTTACTTTAAATAAAATAGTCATAGTGTATTAACCTGGGTAATAATCTCCAAGAGCCATTCTTTATAACTGAAGAACAAGTGCAGAACAGTTGGAGAAGAGATTAATTTTATTTTCAAAAATTTGATGTAGAAAGACCCATGACATGTGCTGTGTGCCATCACAGAGATAGAGTGTATGTAGTTCTCTGAAGTGAGGAGGAATATCCCCCTTCATCTGTGGTGCAAAAATGAACAGCAGTACTATAGCCAGGACCGGTCAGCAAAAGTAGCACAAAATGTGAAACACGAGTTGCAGGTATGCCTGACTGAGCCAGAGATCCCAGCTTTACACTATAACTATTTGGAAAGTCCTGGATTAAATCCAAATTATAGTGGGATAGCACATGGACTTGGATCAAGTATTTTCGATAGGCTATAGTGTAAAATAAGATGTTTCCAGTCCACAGTTCTGTAGATCTAAGTAACAGTGCAGCCTACATGGTTATCTCAAAGTATTCCGATGAGGAGGAATTGGCAAGATGTTCAAAGAGATAATGTAAGGATTTGAAGGAAAAAAAAAAACAGGAAGGAAAATATGTATGAAGCCACAAACTGCTTATTGCACAGATGGAATATGGCTGCAGTGAAATCAAATATCTGCAGTGTTTTACATCCTTGTGGAAAGCATGCATCAGTTTAAGTTTACTGTTAGGGATAATTTCTGGGGCTGTCTAATGGGCYCCAGAGCATGCCCCATGCTAGTGAAGAACAGAGTTAATTTTCTGTCAGATGCCAGGTGACTGAGCCACAGTACCATTGTTTGCCAGCTACCACAGTGGTTGCAAGTTATTTCAGTTCCTTGCTATTTACCTAGAGTAGAAGGTTTTGTAGTGATTAAGAGGAAAGCTCGGAGAAACATCTGCTGCTTGACTCATGACATTTTGGTGGTGAAATTGAAAATGTTTGCCACTGGGGAGAAGAAACTTTTATCTAATGAATTAATGTATCTTAAGGTCACATAGTTCTTAAGATGGGAACTTTTTTCAAGGTCACACTCTTTAAAATGCTGCCTTTTAACTGTGTTAGAACAGTGCCAGATCTCAAATACCATTTTTGTGTCATAGTATGTTAGGGAGCTGTTCATCTATTTGCCAGACATTACTCATGTTTGATTAAAGTTGTGCAAGTCATTAGTTGATTATCTCTTTATCTCACCTCCAYAGAATCCATCACTGCAGCATCAAATAATTCCAGGAAAGACAAATGCAACTAGAGATCTAATTTGTTTCATCAACATTTTTCTGCCTCCAGTTTATTGATTAAAGACCTCACTGCTTGTGTCTGAGAAAGAGCTATCCCATAGCTGGTGGGAAAGCTTTACTGAGAAGAAGAATGCTTTGGGGCTGTTGTTGGAATACCCAGGTTTTATCCAGAGTTTTCCCTTCTTGAGCCTTATCTTCTCYAGCAGTTTGTAGCAAAGGTTTTCATGTGTTTGTGCTGGACCTGGCTTGTGTCTGACACACGGGRGACATCTCTGGGTCTGTCTGTGGGGATGTATTGCAGTAGGAGCCTGGATATGAAAGYTCAGGCTGGAGATGTCTGCAGTGTTTGCAGCACTGTATTTGTCTATTAACACTCTTGTGTTCTTCTGCAGTGCTCCGTGTCACACAAATAGTTCTTCTGACTAATTATTGGGTGGGCTACTTCAACTAGCTCCCAATGAAGCATGGTTAGAAGCTGTTCAGTTTGAAATAGCTTTTCCTTAAAAGTTATACATAAGTTTTTTTTTCCTGCCTTGGTGGTGGTACRTGTTGTTTATGTTGTATAAAATACCTTATTTCACTTTATTCTATGAACATACATCCATGCAAATCAATTTGCCTTTGTATTTATAATAGATGTTTTGTGTTATTTATTGCAGTAAGCTTGTTTTTCTTTTGATATATTAAGTGATTCTGGGGGGAGTCTGAGTTACATATTTGGATGGATCAGTATAAATAACGATCTGTTGACTTACAGATGAATGTCTATGCATAAATTTATACATTTTTTAACCAAACAAAAATCAAGAAAATACTAAAACTATCCAGAATACTAAAGAAAAATATTTTTAGAAGCTTTGACAAAGATTGATGCTACCAACAAAATGTAGCACTAACAAATGGTAGRACTGAAGATGATCTTTTACAATGCTTTGTTTTAATTTAGGTCCTCATTGAGTCGAGTTACGTACTAGGCTGTATACACTAAGAACAATTTGGTGACTGTAGCTTAATTGTGGATTCAGGATGTTCTCATCAACTTTTAGAAAGTAACTTAAATATTAGAAATCTGTAAGTTGCCCTCATCTTCCAAGAAACCAACAAAAAATGCATTACTCACAAATAATAGATTTAGAAGCTGAAGCTTTTAAATAAAGAATGAAAAAGATGCAGTGAAACAGGACCTCACCTTGTTTTGAAACTGCCTAAAAAACAGAAATAAAGCACAGCAAAATCTGCTTTAATTGCTGTTAATAAATGTACCATTTTAAGAAGTCTCTGCCCTTTTGCTCTGTATCAATCATCTTATCTTTATCCTTTTGTCATGTGTGGAGCTTCAATTTCCCTTCACGCCCCCATCAATACCTATTGCCCCACAAAAATTCAAATATCTCTCAGACTGCATTAACATGACATTACCTTACAATTGCCTTTTGTCAAAAGTTTAGCCTTTTTTCCCCAATGGCTTTCAAAGATTGTTATAGATAAGACAAATAGTGCAGCAGCAAAGTTCTTTGATGTTRTATTATTTTCTGTGTACTCAGATAAGCATTGGACCAATTTTAGTAAATGAGGAATTAGCAGGATTGTTCTTGGGCAGTTACCTTGCTCAACACATGCTTTAASAGCCATTACGTGCTGAAAGCTCCATTTACGGTTTGGTCTATCAAGGTAATGTTCAACTGCTATAAAACATGGTAATTTATCTTTCTGTAAAATATTTGCCATGTGTTTTCTTTTTGCATAATTAGTGCTGTGGGTTCTTGGCACCCCCTCCTGGCAAGAACACTTGCATATGCAAATGAAGTAAAAGCTTAATTAATGCTAATGAAGTAAGTCCTAAATAAATATATTTCTTTGGCTTTTTTTATCTGCAAAGTCTTCTGCTCTTTTGACTTACTGTATTTTAGATGAGAAACTTAAAATTACATATGGAAATGTCAAGGCTTTATTTCATCTTTCCTTTTAATGACTATGCTAATGAGGCAAATGGCAGTGAAACTGAGAGCAAAACGTCTGCTTGAATTTATTCTGAAAACTAGAAATAAACAAGAACACTTCAATGTGACATTAACCTCAGGTATGATACCTCATTTTAAATGCATGAGGGGTTCAATTACCAAACTTTGTAGTTCAAAGCACATTTGGAGGTCCTTTGTCCTGCTGGGAATGTTTCTCTGAAGGAAGAGAACTCTGGTTGAGCATTGCCCACCCAGCTGAGTCCACAGAAGAAATGGAGCTACCTAAGAGACTTAGTTAAACTTTCTTCCTACTAAGCTGCTGCTACACATTGGATTTTTCTCTTGGATTTGTCAAACTACCATTGTACAATAGATATAATTTTTTTGCCTTTTAATTTAAATTATTTGATTCAAACTATTTTTCAAAGAAAAAAAATAGCATGAGTTGCTCTGAAGGTATTCTACTGAACTGTGAATTTCCATCATGAATTTCTAGGTGCTTACTCCACTTAAATATAGATTGGAGGAGCATTTAATGCATGTTCTCTAGCTCCAAAAGTGATACTCAATCTGAAAGCTTCCCATCTCAGAAAATGCAGCCAGAAAACACAGGCAGTTTGGCAAAAGAGGAAAAAATACAGTTTTACTTATGAAGGCTGGATATATTCAATAAAATTTTTGTGAGCTCTAGGGACCACTACAACATTATAAATGGAACATTATAAGTGGAGCAAGGCTAAGTTGAGCAAAGAAGTTTCTTCATCAATTTGCTTGGTGAAATACAGCGAATGTGTTCTAGTATCAAAGGCAGTTTAAAATGAGGAGTATTAAGGGTTAGAAATTGCTGGTCCTTTGTGGGAATAGCCACTTGGCTGTATCTGAAAGAGGTGAAGAAATAATGAGAAAATCATATGTTTTATAGGGGCATTATTCCTCTACCACTGTTTTTCATATGAAACAGTAAAAGGCCCAGCAGTTTTATAAGTGAATAAATCAAGAGAGGAGATAAAAGATGTTTCCTCTTGCTGGTTCTTATTCTGTTATCACTGATCTAGCATGCAGCTAATATTCTAGTCAGTATGGAAGCCCTGCACACAAGTAATGCACTTTTTTAAATCCAGAAGCAAATATATTGGAAATTTGATATATCACTGTGCTAAAACTCAAATTATTTTTTTTCACGTGATTACTTGTGTATCTTATTGATACTTATTGATATACACATATGTGTATATCTATATGTATGTATGTATGTGTATTTCTTTACATACAGTCCCTAAAGACACAGAAAAAAGTGTAGACACACATGTTTGATAGGAGCAGTCCTAAGGCTCCGTGCAGCAGCCTGCAGGGAGCAATGAAAACAGCAATATGCACCTCTCATCTTGTTGTTCAACATGTCTGTGTGTAACAAAGCATATCTGAATATTCACACTTCCGTCTGTTAGCTAATATTAACTGCAAGTCCAATGGTTCATAAAATAGGCTGCTGTGCTTCTTGTGTGAAAAATGTGTGACTTTCTGTAATGCAGAAACATGAAAATTATATTTCAGGAGTCTAAAATTCTTTGGAAATAGACACCCATAAAAACTGTGAAGCAGAGGTTGAAATTTGATGGAATCCTTAGCTAAACTGGAGTTGAAAAAGATTTGGTTTTATTATGGACTGTATTTCTATATAACTCCAAAATCCTGCCCTAAACCACTGCATGCTTACCTCTGTCCCTGGACCATATAATCATGTTGTCACTTCATATTTAGTTATTAAAAAAAATGTACGCCCCAGAATGGGATGGAAAATTTGTCATATCCATCTTCCATCTTTTGGTAATGTAATGGATACTACAGTTTTATCTGGCAAATAGAAAAAAAAGAGTTAAAAAAAAAAACCAAAAAAAAACCCCAAGAAAGCAGCTACATTCTATGCTCCTTAACACCTTGGAAAAGGAAGATTCCAAAGAGGAAGGCATCAAAATGTCAGAACAGAAGACTTTGAAGATTTCTAAAGCCTTTCTGGTTCAGTTTCTATGGCAGAGGTTGTTCTAATCAATTGCAAACAAGACTTTTACTCAACTTTAGTAAAGTGTTTGGCAGAAGACTTGTAAAAGACTTTGGAGTTTCTGTGATGGTACCAGTAGCTAGAGAGTTCTGCTAGGAACAGGTTGAAGTGGCAAAACCAACTTGACACAAACTCCACTGAACTCTTGCTCTGTGGCAGGGTTCCTCCACCTCTTCCATTTGTAAGTTCTGTTTGCTGTATGCTACAATCTGTTTTCTCATTCAGCACATAACATCCATCAGAAATATAGACAGCTTTCTGTCAGTGGAAGTGATTGTGACTGTCCTCCTTGGCAAGGTTGAACAACTTTGGGTATGTTCAGTTCTTCTGGCTATTTCTCTCTATTTTAGCCAAGTCCCTCTTGAAAAAGAGACATTAAATTCCATGATCACTAGCCCATAAATGTCCTTCCATGTTTATTTTTTCCTACAGTGGAGTTATGACTTCCCCACTGTGTTTGTGCTGAAAGATCAGAGCTGATTAAACTTTGGCTGCACTGTGTTAAAGTGTCTTAGGCTTTCATGTTGACTCAGCCTGGACCAAACAGTGAAATGCAAAGAACTGCTTGTGGATGTGAAGTTGTGGGGAATGTATCTCCACTGGCAGCTCCAAAGCCTGGAGAATGAGGATTAAAAAGTCAGGTGTACTGTTAAAATCTAAGAGAAAGCAATGCATTGATTTACTTCTCTGTTTCTGGTAGGTGACAGCACGTTTACAGAAACAGAAGGGAAGAGTTTTGTGTGGAAGGAAAGCAAAAAGTTATTTTCAACTCTTGCTTCCCAGATGCTAAACTGTCSCAAACAGATGTGCTGTTCTAAGAGCTAGTCAAAATTTCCTAATTCCTCCTTGTCTCATTTCTAATGAGATATTTTCAGACAAACTGTTTCTAGCATTGGATGTGCTATGTGGAGTCTGTACAGGTGGATGTCATCCAGTAAAGTTTTGGCTGATCATAAAGACAGCAGGCAACTTGAACCCTGTGTGCATGGGGAGATGAAGGCATGTGTCCCACACAGCAGGATGGGCTGGGTCAGCAATAGCAGCTGAAAGCACAAACCTTTGTGTTCAACTCTGCTGGGGTTTCTCATGCAGGAGATGCTCAGAGGCAGCCTGTTCTATTGTATTTCATACAAAGTTCTCAGGCATTGCCCACCGCCCTAAAAATAGCAGAAAATGTAAGTATGACTTTACAGCTCAGGGTTTTCAATTCTGTATCTTTTTACTTTCGTTCTTGCAGTTGTCATGCTACTTTTTTACATTTTGTCAAAGAAAACAGAAGATTCCTCCTCTGATACCAAGCCCTTACAATTTCCTTAGATATTTTTCTGTCTACCAACCTTGCTTTTTTTCCTTCTGGAGTAACGAGGTTGAAAATTTTTCAGTTTAGCTTGTTATGGATTGATCAGTCTGGGCATAATTGAATGCTTGATATCAGTGTAAGATGAGCCTGAAATAACCAGAGATCATTTTAAAAGATTTTATGGTAAGGACAGATTATGATTTTGTTATAAGCTCCATGCTGGCTCATTAGTCAGAAGCAATCAGTAAGTGTGAGGAAGGAGGAGTGTGAATTCCTGAGCATGCACTGGTTTTGGAYAAGTCTGTTCTTCACATCACTTAGACAAAGATCAAAGGGCTGAGCAGCCCAATCCTCAGTGACATTTTGCACAGTGCTGCAGCCAGCAGAGCTGGCTGGATCAGGCAGCTCCATRGCAGGAAGCAGCAGATCCAGACCATCAGCTTGGGGGCAAGGCAGTCTTGCTGTGATCTGTGTAGCAGATTTATGAAGCAGCTTTCTGCGTAGGTCGTAGTTCAGATATTATATATGATTTTATTTATATAGCACATTACACTATGTTTGCTCTCCGGGGTAAGCTGTCATTGGATGAGGCAGGGTGTGAATTTAGTGAGCATCATGATCCAATATCATTGGAAAGGCAACATAATTAATGTGTGTTGAAACAAAAGAGGGCAACGCTTCCCTGCATTTATTGGAAATCAAGGACATAAACATCAGAGTTACCATGGAGTTGCTGATAGTCTGAGTTCATGGCCTGGTTTATGTCATGACATTAGTAACTAATCTTACAGCTGCATTATGAGTGCATCCTTGCTATTGTTTACAGTAGATTTATAAACTATCTAAATAGCAATTAAATATAATAGCCTTGTAGATTGTTTGTGGTTATTCAGAAACCATTGTGCTAACACATTACTGTGATGCAGTGGCATTAATCTAGACAGAAGAATAGTGGTGCTTTGGTGTTCTGTTCTTTCTGCTATGTCTGGCAGCTTGATTAGTGCAAAAATAAAATTAACATATTGTAACTGACACCAGAAAAATGTAGTGTATGACATTGGGGTGTCTGTGCTTTGAGATCTCCAKGTCTCCTGCTGATCAACAGCTACTTCCCCTCACCCTTAATTACAACATAATCTAAAGGTTTGAAAGCTTCCTCTGATAGAATTGTGCAGGTCAATTACAACCTTTAGAAAATTGGTACCTTTAAGAGTGAATATAGTTCTTATTGCTTACAATTATAATAATTTTGTGATTATCTATTATTTCATTTCTACCTCATTTGCAATGGTGATGATTTTTGGAACATGAATCATGTAAGGGCAGATTTTTGTCCGCTGCCAGGGATTGCTCGGGTAGCTCATGGTGCCTGTGGTGCCCAGTACCTGCATAATTTAGTGCTCTGTAGGGCAAGAGCTGAAGCAAGTCAGAGCTGAATGGCTCTGGAAATTTTGTACCAGTACAGATTGACCTGCAAAAGAAAAAAAAAATCTGCAGAGAAGAACTCAGAGCCATTATGCGCTCCTGGAGACTTGCAAAGCAGCTGTATTGCAAACTAGATCAGATATTGTAGCCTGCATTCCTGTCTGTGAGAGCTCACAATCTAAATAGACTACAGATATATTGTAGGTGAAAGGAATAGGAAGTAAAGCTGCTTTRCAATACAATCCCATAAAATTTCCCTTGAAATTGTCATCCTGTAACATATGTGATCTGTATAGAAAATTTGTAAGATGTGAGAAAAAAATAAAAGGCTCTTGGAAGAAGTCTACATAATTGTAACTCGCTAAGTCACTAAAGAGTATTCTAACCTTCTAAAATTCACACCCATGAAAGCTTTATAAGCCACTTCTCTGTGGTTTATATTATCTGAAATATAATAATTCTCTTTGGTTTTAGAGATGGCTGCTGTAAGGAAGACATTATCAGGATAATCAGTCCCAGCAGTGAAATACATGATGAGTGTTTGGGGTGGTAGTTTGCTACCCTGCATTTCACTTGTCTCTCAATGAGTGTCCTCATCATTACCACAGAGCTTCTTCCACAGCTGATTCCTGTGGGCAAGAATGGCAGACACCAACCCTTGATTTTGCTCCTTTTCCAACAAAGYGCAAAGTACTTCCTAGAAATGTGGTTTGTCCATGTGATCTTGTACACATTGTGTGTTCAGTTCACCGGTGTGGAGCAGTAAATCAACTCCTGATGTGGAAATACTCCAGAGCCTTGTCACAGAATGCTGAGGGTGTAGCTGTTGTCCTGACCTTGGGCAGTTTGAGTGCCAGCAGAGTTAGGAGTCTCCAGCTGTAGATAAAAATTGGCCAAATGACATCACACCCCCAGGTCAGCACAGAGCGCAGGAAAAGCCACCTCTTTCTGCTCCCAAACAGAGCCCTGAAGGACTTCTGTGGCTTTYTCCAACCTGTGCCCTGTGACTCTTGGGCCACAGAGGAGCTTTGATACAGGCCAGGAGGTTTGGATTGCCATCATGGAACTTCTGGCTTGGTACAGCAAACAACTGTTCCTGTCTAACACTTTGTGCCCAGTCCTTCGAGATGATATTTTCTTCCCCAAATAAGAATTTATCTTTTCTGTGAAAGGCGAAAAAAAAAGAAAAAATAGYGATTACACTGTTGTTGCATTGGCACACAAACCACATAATCTTAACTACACCTCRTTTTTCAGCAGGAATCTGCCTCAAGTAAATAAGATTTTGGCAAGGAAAAAGGGCAGGAAGGGGTGCTCATCTTYGGTAACAGTGGGTATAATAATGGTCTGACAATCTCAGTTTAAGTCTCTCAGTCCCAGGAGTATTGTAAGTGAAATCACAGATGACAAGAAAATGTTTGCTCAGTTTGGACTGGAAGAGAGCAGATATTACATTGTGACTAAATATAACGTARTCAGTGGCTCTCAGAAAAAAAAATGTCTGTCAGGACTTTGGAGGATGCTGAATGGTGGTAGAGAAAATGCCAAGCCAGGTATTCATTTGAAAGCTATTGCATTGATAGATCCTGTGGGTGATTTGCAGTACTTTTTAAATTGGTGAAAACTAATTGTAAATTTCTGAAGTGGAGCTATTTCGATAATTTTTCAGATCTCTGAACCARAAGGTAGAAACAAATACTTTAAATCCTTGAATGAAAACCAAACTTGCTACCTTAACTGCAGCTGTTGAAAATTGGCAACCAAATTGTCTTGATGTGGATGCAGGGCTTTGATTATAATTTCTTCCTGCAATCCAAAGTTAGTTCTAATATTTCTTACAAGTCAAAGGAACTTACAAGTCAATGGATGTCTGCATTTTTCCATAGTTTTGGTGAAAGCAACAGTAGGAATTGAGACCAAATTTTTAGAATAAAAATTACTTAAAAATAATTCTAAAATTAATTATTTCATTTATTATGCCACTTATTTATTTCTTCTGTGCAAGAACCATTTATGTGCTGGACTTTCCATCTGTTCTAGAACAAAAAGGCATCAACTCTTTGGGTATATACAATATATATGTGTGCATACATGTTATCATGCAGTATAAACTTAGCACTGCCCCTGAAACTGGAGAAGTCGTGGTTTAATCTCTGAARAGCAAAGTACAATATTTGCAGGGCAACTAAGAAAATATTCTTTATTTGACTTTGTTCAGCTGATGAATAGCTGATATTATTTTTATTAGTGGTTGTTAGTGAATAAAACATAGTTCATGTGGAAATCTTAGTRAATGATCTTGTTGCAGACAGGTAAAAATGTTATAAAAGAAATGTTATAAAATATAGATTAGGTCCTGCTACTTCAGCTAAGCTAACAATAGCTTACAAATTCCCATACGAAAACATCTTGAAAATGAGAATTCATTAACACAACAATCTATTCCTAGGGTGAAAAACAAGTACACCTGTATAAATAATACGATCTGTCCCATGARAATCAGTAGAAAAAGGATGTAAACTAACTAAAAATACAGAAGTTTGATAAATGTGCAAAATACCATGTACCGACCAATGAACTAAGTGTAAATGTATTGTCAACCAATARGATATAACACAGTGTTAATAATGCTAAATAGTGATAATAATGCTAATCTAACTTCTAATAATGCTATAAAATATATATAATAAAGATTGAGCTTTTCCTGCGTGAAGAAAATATAGTTTTAGCTAACTTATGACAACATGATCTGCCTGGGGCAGCTGGAATTGGCCCTGGCTAATGCATGGTAAGACAAGAGACAGAACAAATGGTCAGAGGCAAGCCCAGATGGAAAAGGCATCTTGAAGCTTTTGAAGAATTAATTATGCAGCTAATTGGCTGGCAGTGTCGCAAGGAGGGGTGGGATTGTGCAGAATGCTGAGGAATCAGCAGGTTTGGCGGGGCCTGTGCTGAGGGGCAGCCATCGGCCGTGTGCGCTGGGCCRGGCGGGCCGAGTGGGACATGAGGTGGCTGCCGCTGGTTTCTGCAGCAGAAATCTCCTCGGCCCTCTGCAGAGAGCCACCAGTGGAGCACAGGTCTCTGTTCCATGGAGTGCTGGGCTCTGAGCTCACTGTGCTGGCCACAGAGCTGTGTGTCCCTGCTGAGGTGACACAGGAATGCAGCCAGGACTGGGCTGCCTGAGGAGGCCATGGGGC
>JACDOX010000036.1:4930208-5005648 GCA_014549065.1 Cardinalis cardinalis
GGGGTGATGTCTTCAGCGCTGTCATTAGCAGGAGTTCTGCGGCAGAAGCATGTCCTGAATGCTTGGAGGTCTCCCTCCGGGCATAATCAGAAATTTCTTAGTCTTGTCATAGCTCATATTTTCAGTGTGARAAGTGAGGAAGACTGCCACATTCTCTGGGGTATTGAGTGGGAGTGCTGAAGTTGTTCCTKATTGGAGTAGTTATTTATCTATTATTGGTCTGAGATTCTGTGGAAGAATCTGATTATTTTCTTGTACCACAGGTAAAACTCTCACCTGTACAGAAAGTGCTTGTTGCATGGATATTTTTTTTCTAACCAAAGATTTATAGATWCAGATGACTTCTTTGTTTCCTTTGCAGCTGCATCTGCTCTGTAGCTTTAGAGTTTGKTTGGCACTTTCCTTGAACAAGGTGCTCATCCTGATGAATCCCTGTAATGACAAACAGTAACTGTTGCCACACTCCACAATTTCTTTCTTTCCAGCCTGTTCCGGTCCCCAGCCAGCTTCCGGAGGAAGAGCCTTCTTCTAATACCCAACCTAAACCTCCTCTGGCACAACYTCAGGCCGTTCCTTGCGTCCTGTCACTGCACAGAACTGTTCAATGTCTGCCCCTCCYCTCCCCTCCCAAGGAGGCTGTAGCTGCAGTGAGGTCTTCTCTCAGTCTCCTCTTCTCCAGGCTGAACTGAGCAGCTCTGCTTTTTTTCCACCTAAAAAACCTGGGCTTTAGAGTGTCCTGCAGCAGCTCTGGGCAAGCTGCTGCTCCCAGCTGGAGCAGAGCTGGTTTGTGCTGTCGCTGAAATGCTGCCCTGCAATCACAAGAGGGATTCAGTGAGGATGGCCATGCTGGAGGCTTCAGTGGAGCACCAAAAGGGAAAAAGTGGAGTATTTTTCTGTAATTTAGCAGCTTTTCTCTGCCTGTAGTGTTTGAAATGATTAAAGACACACAGGGGGCCTCTCCAGCTACTGGCACTAGGTTTGCTGTTCAGCTGGGGAGTGGATGTCTCTGTTTTCACAGCTGTCTGCCATCTGCAGCTGACTTGGACWGGGTGCTCTGCTCCAGACCTCAGCCTGAAAGCAAATCCTGTAATTGTGAAACATGGTGCAAACAGTAAATAAGTGTTTTGGAAAGAATTCATGAAGAAGAAGGTTTATGAAAAAATGGTTTAGAGGATGCCAGATTTGGAAGAATGTGATTTGTGCTGAGGATTAGTGCTGAGGTAGGATATTCGAGCAAGCAGGACATCAAATTCTTCACAGTCAGTGGAAATAAATGTGATCATTACCAAGAATTAATATCTTGCTAAACCAAAACATTCTTGCAGGTGTTTTTCATTAATTGGAAAATACTTAATAAAATAATTAAAGAATTTCTGTGAGGTTTTTGTCCATTTGGTTTAAGACTTGATGTGCAAAATCTCTAAGAAACCAAAAAGTCACATAATTTTGAAGGTAGTAGATTTTGACATATATCCCCATTTACAGCAGTATTAGCTGAGGGTCTCAGCTAAAAATTGCTTTAAATGTTTTAAGAATACTCATGAAAGATGGATAGAAGAGAAGAGGTTAAAAAACATCTAATAATAATTTCCACATACAATAGCAGATCCTGGTTCCACTTTGTGCCTTTTTCAATTTACTTTCTTATCATTATACCTGAAAGCATTGAAAGCTTTTTGGGCACAAAGCTACTGATGTATTCTTGAGAATACCTGTCTGATACACAGTTAGCAACTCCTTTTTTAGCAGTTTGGGAAGATTCAGTAGTTGCAGTCAACATTTTAGTACTTGTGATGTAGTAAATAGACCCAAGTGTATACTAAGAAAAGCCTTTTACTATTACTTGCTCCTATATACCTGAGTGGAGAGAGATGAGCAAGGGAAATCTTGGTTTATGTGATGTTGCTCAAAACACAATATACWAAGTGATGAATTATGTCCCCTTCCTGGAAACTTTTGGGCACATCTTCAGTTCTACTTGCTGAAGTCAGGTAAGGCACATGTGTTTGCAAGAGTGTGCTCCAGGGATTTGTTTGGTTTTGTTTGTTCTGATCAATTATTCTTATCCCAGGGTCATGATTTGTTATCTACCTTGCAGTGCTGGAGAGTTTGTCTCTCTTACAAGAAAAGTAGCTGAGTTCTCTCCCAGCCACTTTCTTTCTCTTTCACTCAACTTTGAAAACCAAATTGTGGCTCATAAGTTCAACTTCCAGGTATTCTTGTATTGCAAGTAATCAGCAGGAGTAGCTGCCTTTTAAAAAATAAAAATTTTCATCTAGTCTCTGTGGTTTTGAAAAAAAAATATTTTGAAGTAAATTTTAGTGTAGCATAAAGAAGAATTATAAGGAGGTTTCATCAGAAAACATTGGTGAKTTTTAAATTGAGCAAGAAAAAAGTACATGAAGCAAAGAAAAGGATCTCAGGTGTTGTTCAGGGAGGGGAGGGCTTGGCATTTAAGGGCTTCCCTTCTCCTGGGRCTGGAAGTTTTTTGCATGTTTCAGCTGAGGAATAGTTCCATTTCTACTCTTAGTTTGTGGGCTCTTGATAATTCACATAAAATAAAGTCAGTGTCTGTTTTCCTCCTAATGCCATTTCACATTTGACACCACCTTTTGCTGCTGGTTGTTGTTGTATCTGCAAATAGAAGGTGAAAACAAGCAGGATCTACTCACAATCTTGAAAACAGAATTAATTTCAAGGGKTGATCTATTAAAATGTCAGTATTTTAGAGCTATGTGTAAGGTAGATTTGTATCATGTATTCTTCTTCCCAGGTATTGTACTGGGAAGAAGAATTCACAGTGAGTCTGCCTTTTGGAAATGCCTTTCTTGGCTGCAGACTGATGGGAGACTGGGCTTTGTGGGTGCACAAAGTCCTTGTGCTTAATTGAATCCACTGCCTGCATTCACTGAGAGAGAAGTGAGAGCCTCTCAGCCCATGACTAAGTAGCSTTCAAGGTAATGTTGTCACTCCTGTTGCACCTCTGCTGCCTGTTTTGCTGCAGAAATCACCATTTTAACTCCCAAGTCGATATTTCCAAGTGGTGAATGGGTTAAATAGTTACAGATGAGCCCTTTGATGTGGTCAGRGGTGGAGGGGGCTTGCTGCAGGGGTCGGGTTCTGTCACTGTATGAAAGGTGCATTTCTGTCAGTGCAAACAGCAGCCCAGGGGCTTCCTCTGGAAAATGGCACCTCTTGAAATACAAAAAATATTCAAAATTTCAGATGAGATTAAATGCCTAACCATAATGGTGAATCTTTCTATGATTTACAGGCAGGGGAAATAGATCTTCTGGAATGCTGCAGGCAGTGAGTCCAGAGCCGAACTTGCCAGAGCTCCAACCACTCATCCATGTGCACTGCTGTGCAGTTTAGTTGTGTTGAGGAACRTGAATGGTTGTATTTCATAAATGTGTTCTGCAAAGGGACATGAATTCTTTCTTCTTAGTGTTAAATTCAATAATCAGTGAGCTCAAGGCTTGCTAGGGACAGAGCTGCTGTGGGACTTTGAAACTTTTCARGAACTTTAAAATGTTCCAGTAGGTACATTCAAGAAAAAAATGGGGGTTTGGAGCAGCTTTCAAAGTTGTGTCAGGAATGACGAGGAAAGAGGGGAAACTTTGGGTGATAGAGTAGACTAAGACTGTGAGGATGTTCAGAGRGTGACTGAGAACTGGTTTAGGATGGAGACAAAGCTGTTTTATGAAATGAATGAGGAATAGAGATGATACATCCACAATCAGTGGCACAACAGTGAGTATCCTTCAGAGATATTTACTWAACTGGAATCTGTCAAATGGAATTAGCAATGCCTGATAAGTAGCAATAACAGGATTAAAAGCCTTCTCAGGGTTAAAAACCTTYTCAGGGTTCAGTCATAAAACAAGTATTTCTTAATCCTGTACTTTGTCACTGATCATTTGATCAGTGTTTTCACTGCAGAGACAAGACAGTGTGGGTATCTTCACTATTAAGAACACTAACAGCCTGAAAAGGGGGGAGGGAAGCAAAAGTCATACTCCTGATCTTCAAAAATTAATTTTTTTTTAATTAAAGAAGATTAAATAAAATAGAATCATTTGACCAAGTAGGCTTTTTTGGTAACCTCTTGAAAGCTGCTGTTTAAATAAGAAGGGATTGTCAGCTCTCAATAAGAAGTTGCTTCATAGAAAGCAATAGTCATTAGAGTGGTTCACTACTTAGTCTACCTGTAATGGAGTCTGATAACAATAGTTTTATTTGACATAMATAACAAATACTTGGCAAAATTATTTTATGAGCAGTTAACCATGCCTTGGTTTTGCTTGTATTAATTTCTTTTACGTTCGAAATAAAAGTGCATTTTTAGTGTGGAAATACACATTACAGGAAGTTCTTGTTGATGTTATTTCAAAAGCATCCAGCATTTGATACATCCAGCATTCTCTCATGCTTGTTTTCATTTGCTGTTGATGTTGAGTGGTACATCAGCTTCCCAGAAATTCTCTGTACCAATATAAAGCTCAGTGCATTTTGGATTATTCAAACCGGTTCAGCTATTTTTGCTTCAGATTTGAGCTCACTGCTGAGCTTTGAGTTCTGGCCATAAAGGACTTACTTCCAAGTCACCCTCTGTTCCCAGTAATGGTTAAAATATTTGCATTGCTYATGGTATGTAGAAAACCTCAGCTTTATAGCTTTCTGCAGCAGAAATCATGAAGTGGTTACTGCTAAAAATCATTAGTTTGGGGACTCATAGGGAAACCTATTTCAGATGGTAATTTAGAAGCAAAGGGAACAGCAGTAGTAGGGATAATAAAACTTTGCTCTTTGGTTCATATTTTCCCATAAGTTGTGTATTCTGGAAGTATGAGAGAATGATGAATGTTCAGGCTTTTTAAATAGTCTTTGGTGGAAATATATTTACTTCCTGTTACACTCCCTGACACACTGTATATCATCAGTGTACAGTGCTGAAATGGTGTAACAAAACCTTCTGTGGCATTTGGCTTCTTTAGTCCTGTCACAAATGCCTTTTCTCAGTGTGAATTGAGGTGGTGCATAATCTTGCTGTTGCTTTGATTTTGGTGTTAAGCTGTGGAAGTGCACACGTGGCCATTGTGATTTATTGCACTTTGTCATGGAACCTGGGGCTCAGCCTCACACARTGGGTAAACTTGATACCCTTTGCAACAAAGTGAGCAGGGAAAGAAGAGCAGACAAGGCTAATGAGTGGTAGTGAAGAAGGAAAAAGGAGGATGAGAAGCCMAGACTTGAAAAATAAAGAGCATTTATATAGTACACTTGAAGTAAAATATTAGTGGATCAATCAGAAGTCATCAGCAAGCTGAGAAAAGCAAGCTACTATTTGTTTTTGCTTTTCTAATGTGTTCTCACACCCTGATATAAAGCTGTAGTTTTTGCTTTTCTAATGTGTTCTCACACCCTGATATAAAGCTGTAACTTTTATTTATTATGTATGTACTGTGCTGTATGTCCTTCCAGAAGTGTGTCTCATTTCACAGTTAGAAAACCAGATKAAAATGTCTTTATTCATTCAGCTGTTCATAAAACTTGTCTTCTGTATGATTTTGAAGAATGTAATAATATTTTTAACATGAATAGGAATATTTCAACAAAGACAATTTCAAAAGAAGGATTTGCTTGCCATAAGTATTAAAAGTTTGTTTAGTTTATSCAATTTTATAATAAAATGGAATATGAAGACAATGTTGGTGCAAACTCATGCTGAATTATTCTGTAGACTGTTCTGAGCCTGAGGAAATTATGTATTCATTGCTGAACATTCATTTATATCTACCAAAATGTTGCTTTTTCTCTCCATCTCTCTTACCTCATCCAGATTTATATATTTGAAAATAACATTTACTATCAGCCTGATGTAAAGAGCAGCTCATTGCGCCTGACATCCTCAGGAAAAGAAGGAATTATTTWTAATGGAATTACAGACTGGTTATACGAAGGTAAGCTGGACAAATATATCTGTTTACAAAAACAGATGCAAGGTCCTTGTACAGACCCAACAGCACAAATCTGTTCATTCCAGAAAATGCTCGGGCTGGGTTTGTTCCTTTCCCTTCTCATTTTCCTGCAAGATTGCCTTTGTATCTGCTCATTCTTTGTATTGGCTGCTGGTGTGCATATWGCAGTGTTTTCTGGGAGAGAAGAATTCATTTCAAACCAGAATGTAGCAAATGAACTCTTGATAKCATGTAAAAGTGAGCAGGGAAAGGGCTCAGTTGGTTGCTTTTARGGACAACAGTGATGATACAGTTAAAACATCCCCACAGAAAAGGGCACCCAGATTTGAGTGGGGGATAGCTCAGTCTGCCTTCTACAGCCAAAGAATGTTTCTCTCTGCACCCAAAATGCTTCTAACATGATGATAAATTTAAGAGAAAAAAAATTTAAAAAGGGAGCGGATTATCTAGKTTGGTATAACAGCTTAAAATTATTACACATTTCAGCTCCTCTTTCAATGGGACTCATGTATTCTATAGATAAATAGCTTGGTGTTAATTTACCTGAGGTATAGAATTTCTTGTGCTAAGAGTTTTTTTTAGGAATGGTGTTAATGCCACACAGCATGGAACTTCGCCTTAAAAATGGTCTATCCATACCTCTTGCCATTGCAGTAGTTGTGGGCAAACAGCGCACTGTGGGGTTTTTTCCCAAAWCTCTGCCCTAGTGAACTCTGAAGTTAAAATGATAATCTGCATCCCTCAGCCTGTATCTGATAGCTACTCACTTCCAAGGTTTYCATTAGTGTTTTGAAATATTTTAATGTGGCAGCACTTTTCAAAAAAAAAGAACATTTTTAAAATGGAATATATATTTATATGCACTTAATAATCTTAAAATCTTACACAACAGCAGGTTGAAGAATTTAAGCAGATATAGCTCATCGAAGTTGATGTAATATATCAAGTTTTGCTAAAACAAARTGAAGTTAATAAAAGTTAATAATAAGTTAAGAGTTAATAGGAGTTAATAAGAAGTTAGTAAGAGTGACAGCCAGGAGAGGCAAAAGTTGTCTTGTTTGGGACTAGAAAGTTTCGGAGGTGTTGTGGGAGATGATCCCAAAGCCTTCCTCATGAATCATGTCCTAAAGCCTTCTTTTAGTGAAGAACCSCTCTTTGCYTATTATTTTCCAAGTCTTTTAATCTGCAGGCAGGCAGTGAGCTCTTCTCAACTCTGAACACCATGGAAGTCAGGGTGAGACTGCACATGCTGGAGAGCCCCAGTGTCTGTTGGCACAGGAACACACTGCTCCTTTGCCATTAACCTGGAGCACTGCTCCACTTTCAGCAGTTTTTTAACAGCATCAGAAGCTGAGCAGGCTGAATATTTTCCAGGTGAAGTTGAGAGATTTTCAGTTGAATCGAGCACTCTTCCTCCTTTGACCTCATTTGTTTTCTTTTATCTTTTCGTGAGATTATTATTAGCATTTTACCTTRCAAAGCATTTGGGAATAGCTTTTTTTTGTATGAATAACCTTGTGTAAATGCAAACAGCAATATTTTAAAGCAAACATGATGGTGGTTTTCTGCTATCTGATATTCACCATTCGTTCTCTGCTCTTCTCCTGTGTARAAGGTTTTAGTTATCCAGCTAGCAAGAGAAGCATGACCCAGAATATATGACTTTGAATATAGGTCCCAGCTTCATTTCAACCTAAACTTAGATAATTCAACCCATTAAGCTGCTTCAGAACCCTCAGAATCCAATTAGCAACTTGGAGAGTCTCTATTGACAGTTTAAGTAGTTTTGTTAGGTAGGCTCTCCAATTAGGTATGCAGTCAGGCCTTTTCCCCTAGTATACTATTCTCAATTAGTTTTCCAGCCAAATTCTTCAGATTTAAATAAAAAATCCTCACTAAGCAGGCCAGCATATCAAATACATAATGAAAATTCTAAGTGTTTTCACCAGTGGAAGCAGAAGATCTGTGCAGGGAGAATTCGGAATTGCTCAGGAGCTGCTGGGATTCCAGGAATTTGGGTTCTGTGCCTGTGGTTGCTTCTGGTTGGTTTCATTTGACTGTGATGTACACTGACAATAAATGTAAGAAAACACTGAGTGATATTCTTGGAGAATTGGATTCATTTGGAAAGCAAATAAAATTTGGATTAAAAAAAAAAGTTTGGTTCAGATTTTCAGAAAGTTTAACTCCAGGAGAACTGAACTTCCCAAAACTTAAAACTCTCCACTAGACTAAGACAAGAAAATCATAATATTGCACTCCAAAATTGATTACATAAATATGACTATGTGAAGATCTGCATGTTATCAGGTGCCACAACTCAGAGAAATCAGATATACTGAAGTTCTGTATTAAGAGGAGAAGAAAAAAAAAATTGCAATCACAAAAAAAATACCCCAAACCCCCAGATTATTTTAAATTATTTAAAATTTAAGTAAACACACATATTGTAATAGAACTAAGCATATGTCAGTAACAATCATCTTTCACATTTAGATGGTTTATTGATGTTAGTGGAAGTATGCATTTGAGGAAAATGCTCCTTCAGTGTTCCTTGTTATCCAACCATTCAACCCAGGATGATGTGAAATTACTGAAATTACAACMGACACATTTCAAGTTGGCACAGGGAGAGCAACTTGGTGCCAGCTGAACAAGCTGGACACTGTGTGTGAATTTTTTCATGGAGCCTAASGAAATCTGGTTTTGCAGAGGAACTTCTCCACTCCCACATTGCCCACTGGTGGTCTCCAGATGGGGAAAGACTGGCCTTCCTGACCATCAATGACTCTCTGGTGCCCAACATGGTCATTCCCAGGTTCACGGAAAGTCTGTATCCAAAGGGAAAGCAGTATCCATATCCTAAGGTAAGATAAGTGGGAATACATCCCCCACCTCCTCTTCTGTGGTCACTGATAATATTCAGCCATGTGGAAAGAGTGTTTCCAGACTGTAACAGAAGCTGGTTTTGTTCGTGATGCTTTTCAGGAAATAATAATTTTTTTTTTCAGTAGATTGCCTGAAAATAAACAATCGAGTGAGGGGACAGCAGAGAGACTAATTTAAGTAATTTCATGACTGATATTTGGCTTGGTAAAATCCATCCAGCACCTCAGAGGGAAGGATAAAGCATTTGAAGGACTGTGTAGGAAAAAGATCCAGCCCCAGCTGCTCCAGAGTCAGACACTGTGTGCAGAGCTCAGGGCAAGTTCCTTCACAGATACAGAGATCTCAGTAGATTGTGCTGTTGTTAATAAATGTGACAGACTGGCATTGGATAAGATAAGCCACAGTAACATATTTTCATGGCCATCAAAAAGAGAAAAAAAAATTAGAACTGTCAGTGTTTTAGATGATTTAGAGAAGGTTTTTTAGGTTTGTTTTGGAAAGTGAAAGAACAGTCCCGATAGGGGTAATGCCTGAAATCACTTCTCATTTTCTGGGGATTTTCTGGTGAGGTTCCTCCAGATCTGCTGTTTTGATCTTACAGCTGATCAGTTTATTCAGCCCTTGCACAGTTTAAAAGTGTCTGGGTTCCTTTCTGACAGATCCATCTATATGGTACTCCTCTGGCATTTCAGGGCAAGTTTATTGAGAGCTTTAGAAAATATGCCTGTTACCTTGCTATTCCTGCTACTGCTTTTTGGTGATGAACATTTATTCTTGACAGCTGAACAGTTAGACTGTACCAGGTACTATGAAACAATGACATATATTATATAAATAGAATATATTTGTGCTATGAAATAATACTCTGAAAAAATGAAACAACAGTAATTTTAGGGGTAGTTTATATTACTTGCACTGGCAAAATGCCTTGAGTGACAGAGCAAAGAATAAAATAAGGAATATTTTTAAGTCAGCTTTGTAAATGAGCAAGGAGTAATATTATTTCATTAGCAATTCAGCAGAAAAGTGATACACAATACTACTTCAGTAATCTCATTAATGAAGAAACATTATCTTTATTTAATGTCTCCATTTAATACAAATTTAGTTCCTCGTTAAACATCATTAATTGGTAATGAAGCTGGTGGTGTAGCAATAGAGATTACAAAGAAGATTTGGCCTTTATTATAGAGTGCACCCATTGGAGGAAATTATAACTAGGATTAAAAAATAAAATGAAACACACATATTTTTGTGAACACTGGAACATGTTTATCTGTGTCTGTGTACATGTCATGCCGACAGACTGTATTTTTAAAAAAAAAGTTTTTAAATCTTTATTTTTTCGTAGCAGCATTCAAAACACACAAATGCCACTTTCTTGTCCTCCATACCACTCAGAATTTAGTGGGTACAGCATTTGGACTTTATTTTGAGATGAGCCCAATTTCTAACAGGAATTTGTGAGTGTATTTCAGCCTGTGAAGAGCCAAGTATACAACTTGGTCATATACAATGAAACCTGTAGAATCAGTGACTTTTACCTTTTCCTTCCAGTATTAAATAGGGCTCAGCCCCACTGAGGAACACACTTCATGCTTTGTATCCCAAGGGTGTTATGTAGTGTAATTCCTGTGACATGAAACTGAAACTTGGGGATTAAATGTCTAGGACAAGGGTGTGGGACCTGTAGCACTTCCTTGCAGCCCTCCAGAGCCTCTCTTCCTATTTCCATTGCCTTCTCTTCATCTCAGGAGCATCCCTTAGCAACAAGCCATGTTACAGGAGAAGGATGACCCACCTCCCTGTAGATCCTCAAAATTTATCAGACTCTTMCCAGTGGGTATCTATCAAACTGCCATATTATTCCCCTTTAGCCACAAGAGGCATTTTGTTTCCCTGGGAGGTGGCCTGCCAAAGCAGCTGGCTCCTGGTGCAGACCAGAAATTGAGATTTTCAGCTCAGCAACCAAGGGAAGGAAGAGTRAGGGAAAATGCTAAAGAAAAAGAGAGGTGGGAGAGGAAGAATGCCATCTAAGACTGAAGTAGTGCAGCTTTTCAGAAGAAGGAGCAACAGAATCTGAAAAAGGCTTAGCTGGAGGCTGCATTTACCTGCAGATTTAGGAACTTGGCTGTGTTTTGGTAGCCACTTCTAGTGCTGGTCACTTGCTCTGCACAGGAGGGTGTTCCATCAGTAAAGGGTGGTAAAARAATCACTCAATACTTCATATCTTTATCTGTGTGCTTAATATGACTATGAAATTAATTTTTCACATTTAAGATACTTGAGCTTTAATAAATTTTCATTATTATAAAGATACTGAATTCTGTTAACAACTGAGTCTRTTTAGCTGTTACTGATTCAGTGCCTCTAAAACTCTTTTTTTTTTTTCTTTTCCAAAGGCAGGTCAAACAAACCCCACAGTAAAGCTGTTTGTAGTTAATCTGTATGGACCMGCACATACTCTGGAACTGATGCCACCTGACAGCTTTAAGTCAAGGTATATAATTTCATGGTAGAATGTTTTATGGTAATTGTTCCCAAAATAATCAGAATGTTAGCAGTGGCCACTTATTCACAATTGGTACAAACAATCTTAGGCTGGTGTAGCTCTCTTCTACATAAATTGAGGTAYTCTAATTTATTGCAGGAATACTTTAATAGTGAATTTTGCCTTGCAATTATTAGTGTCAGCTGGAATGCTTACTGATTGTGTTAGTAAGAGAAATTGTTTTGAAAGAGTTGAGCATTTTGAAGTATTTTTTTTTCTATTGATGGGCCACTACTGAAAAACATAATAAAATCTGCTGCTGCTTGCTAACCCTTCATTAATTTAAACAGTGTTGTAAATCTGAAAGAGATTTCTTGCCATCAAGATCAGCATCTTCACTCTCCTTAATGACATTAAAGTTGAACTTTAAGTGTCAGAAGGAGCAAAGATGTTAAGCAAAAAAGCAATGTGTAAGAAAAGATCCCCAAGATAAAGATAATCTTGAAAATATTGTTCAGATGTTATGGTTTCACTTCAGGGTTTTCAGATTCATTCTGCTTCCTCAAGAGATGGAAAGTAATAGTGGACTCAAATATTAGAGTTAATATCTTAAAATTTTCTTCGTCTTGAAACTGAAGCCAAATCTCTGGAGCATCTTTTCCATCTCTTGATAAAGATGTTGTTGTTGTTCATTTGATGAAAATTCTGGCTTGCTAGTTCGTGAGAATGAGTAAATCTATTTAAATCTGGGGAAAAAAAGTTAGTTTCTTCTTCATTTTAACRATTAAGGTATAATTTCCATGCAGTAAAACTTAGAAAGATTGTAAATTTGTTATCTATTTTTACTGAAAATTGTGAATTTTACTMAGGATTTCAGTAACAGTCTTCACACTGGTCATCAACCTATATATGTCCATATATCAATATATATATAGATATGAACAATGTGCTTTAAACAGACTTTTCTAGAGTGAAAATCTTTGAAGTTTGCAATGATTGGGAGGTTTGTTTTTTTTTCCTAAAGTATTAGCTTTTTTTAGTAAAAGTAGCAGCTACTTTTAGCAGTCATTTTATTTCAGTGTGTTTCTAACCCTTTCATTATGGAGTTATTAGTAAATAGGTCATGGGAGTATTTCAGAATTAAATTGAATGGTTCATTAGCACATATAGTTTTAAGGACAGAAACATTTTTAGACATAGTTATAGGTTATATATTAAACTATTTTTAGAAATAGTTCTACAGGCCATAACCATCTGCTGTTATGGAGAGATTCACTCCTGCACAGAGAAACCATAGAAATGGGAAGGGAGGGACAAAAGGAAGGGGAAAGAGGTTCTGTTAGTTAACCACAAAAAGTAACATTCAGATTCTTAACTTTTCCCAAATTGTGTCTGGTGTAGGATCTTTGAAGACATAAAACTGTTTCCCTGATTTTTAGGGCATCTGGGAACTTGATGTAAGATTGAATAAATTCAATGAAAAATTCAATGAATAAATTCAATGAAAAATTCATTTTCTTCTTTTAGGGATCCTATAAAGATGCTTGATAATATTTCCCTAGTCCTGTTCAGGCTATTCTGATAAAAAGATAGGGATAACACTTGTAAATTTTACTCCTGAAAGTTTCATTCTGTAGAAAAATTTACCACCTGCTATGCACTGTTAATGTCACAAAAAGACCGACAGATACATGGTTGTATTTCAAGCAATTACTGTTTCCCCCTTGGTGCTTCCATTTCATGTGTACAGTTATCTTTTCTTCAGTGGAAAACATCTTGAATATTTTACTTCAGTCTTTTGTCCAGAATACAATTAGTTTTTCCTCTTGGAATTGGTGTTGTGGGGAAGCTGGAGGTGTGTACAGTAGAGCCTGAGARGCTTGGGGACACAAACTGGCTGCTCTCCTGCGTGTGTCGCCTGCTGTCATGGTAGATTTTGTTTTACCTGTGCATACTTTTTTGCCTCTCAGTAAGATTCAACATCTGTTAAGGAAAAAAAAAAAAAGTTTAATATTAGACTCAAAACACACTTGAAATCCCCATTTCTATGTATCATTCTGGTATCCAGATGTGAAAATACCTGCTTTACTAGAAGTCAGAGATGAAAGCCAGAGGAATCTGCATGCTGGGTTCCTCAGGGATGTTCTGCAAACACAGCACCAGGCTGGGTGAAGCTGAAGCTGCAGTGCTCTCCTGTCTCCTGCCTCTCCTGTGTGCAGCTTTGCTGCTGGTGCTGCTCAGCATCTCTGATCTAGCAAAGAGCCTTTTGAATGTATAATTAAAAGCCTKTTGTCAAAGAGTAATGAGATCCCTATCAGTAATAGATTAAAAGCCTAATTATATTCAAGCTAAGCCCCTTGTTTTAAAGGGGGTCTGAGATTTTTCCAGACAAGCTGACTCCACTGTTGCACATAACTCAGCTGGACTGTGAGAGCTGCCAGCAGGGGAGAAGGGAAGGAAATAGCTGGGCAGGGATGACAGAGTGCAACAGGTCTTCTCTTAACATCCCCAGCCTGACAGCCCAGCAGCATCTTGGGAGGAGGGAGGCAAATCCTCCGTACCGCCAGCCCAGGGGCAGCCCATGTGCTCAGCCAGGGGTGTTGAGGGACAGACAATTTGGCTGATATTATGAACTGTTTGTTAAAACAGAAACAGGAACACATTGATAGTGAGAGGGACCTCCCTTTTATCCAGAAGTCCTGCTATAAAATACTTATTATTTTATAATTTTGAAGGAGGCTCTAGCTGAACTCTAACATTATAGAACTTCTTTTTTTCTTTGACAGTAGGACTGGATTATTTTGCAAAAATGWGTGTATCTGAAGTTATTTGTTGTAGGAAAATACTGGCTTCTGTTGGAATTCAGTGCTTGTTTCTAAGCTGCCTGGAAAGCACAGAGTTTATGTGTATTTGCAAGCATATGTCTCACAGTTGGTAAAGTTTGTATATATATGCAAAAATTTCCCAGGGGAACACCACACTGAAGGACTGAGCCATCCCACTTGTAGGAACACAGATGCTGGACATTTGGGGTTATTTTCTCCATCCTTTAGTACTGGCACTGTCATGCAGTACAAATTCAGCATTTCAGTGAGCTGTATATATGGGATTTTTTCCTGAAGTCTAATCTGAAATATCAATGATCTGAACATTGTGTTCTCAAATGTTTTGCTTAGGGAATATTATATCACCATGGTGAAATGGATAAGCAACACCAAGGCTGTGGTGAGATGGTTAAACAGAGCTCAGAATATCTCCATCCTTACAGTTTGTGAAACCACAACTGGAGCTTGTACCAGGGTAAGTTGTTTGGTTTTTGTGGCTTTTTTTTTTTTCCTCAAGGTCTCTTTTCAAGGTTTCTTCTGCATTTTGTTTTCATATTCAGAAAAAGATATTTGGAAATCAGTTTGCAGATGCAGTAGTTGCAAGCTGAATGTAATTAGTCAACAGGGAGGAAATGGATGTGAGAAAATTCCAAATGTGGTGAAATGAGTTCATGCAGTTAGCAACTTTGAGTGACATTTTCAGAATTACTAAGCTTTGTTCATTCATTAGCTTCATTGGAAGCTGCAGTTGCTGAACATCATGTACTTGGGATATAGCTAGAGCAGTGACAAGCTTGTCCTCTGACAGATATTTTCAGCTGACTGCTTTCTCCTCTCTCCCCCTGCAGAGTTTCATTTTAGATCTGTCTCTCACAGCTTCCATACACTTAAGGAAAAAGTGTAAAATTCTTATAACTCCTTCAAATTTGATCACAGAACTAAATAACTTTAGAAAAAAAATTTGAAATGCAACAGGGATATTTCATTTYTGAATGTAAGCCAAACTGAAATACATTTTTCTCTTTGAATCCAGACACATTCCACCCCTGGACCCAGACTTTGACTCCTGACACTCCTGCATTACATCTCCCCATTTCCTCAGTCAATCTTGCATCTTGAATGCATTTGGCTGCTTTCCCATTCTGAGTCACAATCTCTTCCCAGAACCAGCTAAAAGTATAAATATTTTCTGTACATGCTGATATCAGTACCAACAGATGCTCCGAAGCAGAGGGTATAATTTGGCAGTTTAAATGGTTATGAGTGATTAATGTTGGCCTCTGAGTCAAAAGGCTCCCATCAGTGTCTGCTGCTGAAGTCAGTCATATTGAAGTGTCAGAGATTATTTCCAGGCACATCTTCTTCTCTTGCTGCCTACTACAGGGTGTTTTTTCCTCACTCAGAAACTATGAATGAATCCCCAAAGTATGGATTAAGATTGTGACCATGGAGATYTGGTTCCTGTGAGCCTTTTGTCTTTCTTAATAAAAAAGTTGGTCCTGAACCACTRCAGCTGCTTCTGAGAGGGAAACCTTTATGTGCTCCAAGGTCAATTGGATTTGTTGGAAGTAGGTATCCAGGGAGCTGTAATCCAGGACATAATGTAAGAGAGACAGACTGAGAGTCCCACTCCAGAATACTTACAGTGCAGCAAAGGACATTTTTAGGGGGCTGAGGAAGGATAGTGATGCACTCTCACTGTTGTGAGCACAGCCCAGGCCTGGCTCCTCCTGGAGGGTTCCTACACTGCCCCCTCTGGGATAAGGTGATGCTCTTGAAATCATCAATGGATGAGGAAAGACTAAATATTATGAGAATTCAGCATTGTATCACACCATTTGATTTCAGCTGTAAACCTTTTTTTYTCTCTCTAGGATGCTGCACATTTCCTCAGTTTCAAAAAGGAATGTATAAAACCAACTGCTGCAATAGCTACAGATTTTCATTTTTCAGGCCATATATGTACAGGTTCTTCTATAGCTAATAAATTTTCATTACTTCACTGTGACTATGACAATTTGTATTATATTTTTTTCCAACAATGTGTGTATGATATTTGGTTGTTTTGTTGGTTTGGTTTTTTTTCAAATGGCATCATGTGAAATATGAGTATGAACAATAAAACTCAATAATTTGGTTTTATTTTTTTTTCTCATCACTAATGCCACACTACAACCCATTAAAGCACACGCTTGTGATTTGAAAAGGTCTCACAATTTGGGCTTTATTCTGGCTGYTTGCCCGGTGTTGATGAAGGACCTAAAATATCCAGTTGTCAGATGATGCCTAGAGGTAAAAAACAAATAGAGCTGCCTATGAAAAGCTTCTTGATAGCTAATCAGAAATGGCATTCTTAGTTCCCCTGTGATGTTTTACCAAAAATCTGAATAAAGCAGCTGACTTTGTAATTAAATTATCATTTGTKTCAATGCAAGTGCCAGTAAAGAGATGAGGAAATTGTAACACAGTAGAAAAAAACCCCATTAAATAGCTAGAGACCTTTTGCTGAATATGGGAAGTATTTTTTATCTGTAGCTATTCCATAAAAGCAATTTTTTCCTATTTTTTTCTTTTAGAAATATGAAATGCAGTCAGATCTGTGGCTCCCTAAACAGGTACAGTAGAAATGCTATTTCTGGGTGCATAATGCATAATTGCTTCATTGTCATTTTTATTTAACTGTGTGTTACTTTATAAGCTAATAAAATCCTGAGACTCCTCTGAGGGTTTTGGAGGCAATATTCCCTTCAGTTTCTGGTCTGTCTGGATTCAGTTCAGTAAGCATTTAGATGAACAGCTGATTAACTACCCAAGTCTGGGATGGTGGAAGACAGACCAGATGAATCTCATTCCAGGCATGTCCTACTTACTGTGATTTGTTTCTGATTTTAAAATTATCTCACCAAATTAAAGCAGGAGTTCAAAGATTAGAGGTCATATGGGCTATAATTGGAATGAGAAAGTAAAGTATTTCTAAATTCATACCCAGAACAATATGTTTAACTAATATGTCAGCCAATTATTCCACTTTCATAGCTTRAGAAGAACTGTCCAATAACTGGATKAAACACATTCCATTTAAACTACATTTCAGGCTTCATTTTGCAATGTGCAAATGAGAAATCATTTTAACAAAAAAMCCCTATGCTTTTATAGCAAGCCATTTCCTTTAATACTTCTGTGCAAAGCTAGACAGGGAGAGATGGTATCACATCAGGCTACAGTTTGTGGTAAAACCCTGGTTCAGAATATCAATTCAATGTGCTTATTTTTTTCCGTACAACTTTATCAAAATCAGAGGGTGTTAAACATGTACTCAGTGAGTCAAAACCATTGAAATTTTTCTTCTCCTCCTCAGCAGGAGGAGTTATCTCTGTCATTATTTGTATGTCTGTAAAGGACACTGTCCTGGAAAGTCCCCCTGCATTAGGAATGAGAGTACCAGAGGGAATTACCAGAGGTTATTGTGAGGGAGAGTTATGCAAGGGCTGTAATATTCTAAACACCCTTTAGGACAGGATTGCACATGGTATGAACTATATTAAGCTTTAGCCACCACATTCTTGGTAAACTTAGCAGAATATACTTAAAACCTAAGAAAGTTTTCTCCAACCGACTTCTGAGCACAACAAAACCAARGAGACAAAAATATTTAGGTTGATCTTTTGTTAAGAAGTGTAATGAGAAGTGTGCCAGACTAACACTGGCATTAATAATGTATTGTTACACTTACAGAACGAGGAGCCCGTTTTCTCCAAGGATGGCAGTAAGTTCTTCATGACTGTGCCAGTGAAGCAGGGTGGCCGTGGTGAGTTCCACCACATAGCCATGTTCATTGTGCAGGTAAGGCTCTGGTCAGGCTGCTTATGATATCCTACTGCTTATCTGGGACTTTTATTGTGGCCTAGGCAAAGTCCTGAACTTCAGTTTAATCAGAGCACTTGTGTCATGGTCATTTGTCCTGTCCAGCTTGTCTCTCAGTGCAGTGGGATGTATTTATAACTTCTTCCAGAATAAATGCTAATTTTACCTTCTCTAAATACACTCTACATGCATGTTTTTAAATAACAAATAATTTTAAATGTCTATCCAGAATCTGCTCTTACAGAACAGTAAAGGGAGGCAATACCCAAACTTAAAACTTCTGTGAAAGTTAGGACTCTTTTATTAGCCTTTGCAACATTTTTCAGCRGCTTCCATTTCCCAGGGTCATTACTTTTTCCAAAGAAGAATCTGAAAGAAGATAAATTTGCAGTGTGACTTTGAAGGTCACCAGTATGAAGTTGTGATGAACTAATAAAGGAAATTATGCCCTGGAACGGAACACTCCAAGGCATCTATTTAAATCATCAGAGCATTAATCCAGGTGCTTTAGCAGAGCCATATGACATAGGAAGGATTACCAAGGTACCCAAACATCAAAATAGCAGATTTGTACCAGGCAGCTCTTGTTATCTGCCTTTATGACAGCGTTCTGGTATGAACATTATTAAGTCTGTTCACAGTGCACTGCAGACAGAACAAGAGCAAAAGAACTCTAATGACAGTTTAACCTGAAGAAACAAGAACAAAGATACTCATTCACAGAGTAAATATATCAGGAAAGATTCCCTGATGATAAAAGGGATCACAGACATGTYGAATTCTATTTCCTAAAGAAAACAGTAACTCAGATGACAGACTGGTAAAGGTGTATATTATTGATGTAATAACCACATAAAAATTCACACCTGAGCAAAACCATTTAGTCAGTTGTGGTGGGTSTAGCACTGACCAAATGCCAGTGCACCCACTAGAATATACTTCCTCATTTCCTGCTGTGAGATGGGGTTAGGAGGAAGGCAAAGCAGGCTSAAAACRTTATTAACAGTAACTAAAAGAAAGCCAGGCCGACAGGCTGGCCTTGTTACTGTTCCCAGGCTGGAAGGAAATGGGAGAATTCCCGGCGTTTGTTTGTTTTAAATTGTGAACCTCACAGAGGTGAATCTAGTTTTTAATTGGCTTATTAGCATGCTCATTCTCAAAACTAGCCAGCGACTGGTTTTGCTAGGCACAGAGGAAGCTCTCAGCAGCTCCTCACAGAAAAAATCACTTCTGTGGGTGGCTCCAATGCAAAACCAGCACATCAATCAAGTCTTATTTTGGAATTTTTCACAGTGTGAAGAAGTACCTTTGAAATACATGAAATAATAATGATCTGGATCTGAAAGTTCACTTGCAACATTCGCAAGGATGTTACAGACACAATCAAGTTTGCCTTAACCTTGTAGGCTCTGACATTTCTTGCTACTGAAAAGTCCAGGAAACTTGATTCTAATTCAGGAAAATGTTTTAGCAAAGATCAAGCCCACTCCTATTCAGTAAGATAATACATGCCTACTTTTATACACCTTTTAATTCCAGCAGWGTAATGTTTAAAGTCAACCTTATGTTTCAGAATTTAGGCAGAATTAGAGCCCTGGGTACTGCACAGCTCCAAAACTAGAAAATACTTCTATTTTGCCTGCCATCAGCATGAATAAACAAATCTGAATGTTATCACCAATGACAAATTTGGCTTTAAGCATGTAGCTGCTCCTGAGAAAAAGGAAATGTGATATCCYATGTGATATCAGCCATTATTCATCAGTAAGCAACATTCTGTGTGGTAATGGGGCTGATACAGAGCAGTAAAGGGCAGGAAATATGTTTATATGATGTGTTTTACACACTGCATTAATCTGATTGTCCATTATTTCTAAAGCAAACATAGAGGCATAAAAAGTATATTAAGCGTTGCACATAAAGCCCTTTGTCACATTAGATGTTTGTCACACCTTGTGAGAGCCACAGCAGCACAGCAGGTGCCCTGCAGAATTTAAAGCAGTCAGCAGATCACCAGTACCCACATGGTCACAGCATTTCTGGGGTGGAAAAGGGTAACTCTAGAATTTGGCACTRGGATTCTCATTCCTTCTCTGGTGCCACTCAGTAGAGATATCAGCCCAGTGACAGAAATCAGCTTTCATGTGTAGGAAAGTTAGAACCAACGTGGACTTGCAGGGATGAAGAAGCAATTTTTAATGGCTTGCTTTGATTTAATCACTGAGGCTGATTTCTCAATCTTACAACAWATTCTAATGTTTTTCAGGCTGCATTTCTTTGACTGCACTTCAGAAAAGCGTGTGTCAGTGACACAAAGCATATTAGCAGAGACATCTAATTAAATCTTTATGCAGGGAGAAGTTACTGTCTAAAAGGTTACTATCTGTCATAGGTTATTTACTGTATGAATGGAGAGGGCTGGATGTGTGGTTTATTGTTTTCAAATGCTTTTAGTAATTTATGAAATATTTAAAAGGAACTAATCTCAAAATGGGATTGAATCATGTCTTATGTATCTAGACATTTCTTTCATGGAKCTTTGCAATTCTAGAAAATCTCTTTTTTCAACCACAAAATAAGAATTATAAAGTAACTTTAATGGAGCAAGGGGATAACTTTCTTCAAGCTTCATAAATTATGTATGATGGCTGTAACCTTGAAAAATAACCATGTTTATTAACGCTTGGCTACGCTTTTTATTGCTCTTTCTTGTTAGATTCTGTGATCTTAATATTTAAATATCTATTTCAGTAGTTGCAGCTTCTCTCTCTCTAAAGAAGAAATAGTCACTTAAAATAAATCACTAATAGATATTTTAATCATTCCTGGAGACAGCTCTGAATATTAGAAGTTTTCTGAACAGGGAGCCCTCATCATAAACAGATGTACAGCACCTAGCACAATCTCCTGATTTCRTTTGGTACTTGCCAGGCTTGTCATTGAGTTGCTATGTCATTCTTTCCTTGTGGATCTGTTAGGATGCAGGTCAGTTCCAAGGGACTAGGTTCTGCCTTGCCAGCTCCCAACATGTCCCATTGGGTATCTTTGTGCATTTGCTTCTTTTTAGTTATTGCTGCTGTTGATGTGAAGCTCAGGGCACAGGTCAGAAATACAYGGATTAAAGAAAAAGGCCAACATGTTTGATTTTATGACTTTTTGTAGGCCTTGTAACCACTGAGTATCACCTCTGAGATATCTCTTTTCTTTATAAACTTTGTCTTGAATTTGAAAACTAAGAATATGTATATCCAGGCCAAACATAATAACCTGAATATAGAAAAATCCACAAAAAGGATGTCCAAGCTGTGAGGKTTTAAGTTTTAATCTTCAATACCCTGAGCCATGATTTTACCTTTTGCCCTAGGAAACACCCTCAGATAAGCTTCTCCCTTTGGTTTTTTGATTTTAACCTGTGTCTGATAAAGAGTCTGCTGCAACTTCCAGCCAAAAAGTTGGKTTTGCCTGCATTGCTTCCTGGCTTCTATTATTTGTTGACATGGGGGCAGCTGAAAGAAAAATTGTGCTGAAAACCAAGATTATTTTAATGACTTTAAAAAGCTTATAGATGGGAGGGAAAGGATAAGTGAAGTTCAGGCCTGTGAAAATGTTTATTAGGTTTGTGGTTTAAWGATGTTGTGTTGCATTTTAAAGTTTAAAAAGCTGTAATCAGTAATGACATGTGCAGGCAATCCTGCCCGGCAAAGAAGAGTGTAGCAAGGTGAAAGTTAATGTTTTCCATCTCTCAACAGGCTAAAAGTGAGCAAATCAGTGTGAGACACCTGACATCAGGGAACTGGGAAGTTATCAAAATCCTGGCATATGATGAAAATACTCAAAAGATGTAAGCACTATTCCCTYTTTTAATAAAAATATTCAAGTTATKAAAGTTGAATCCATTAAACTAAAAATTAAACAACAATATTTCTTTCATTTTGGAACATTACCATRACTTTGACACACCTGAGTTCATAAGGTGCAGTTTTAAGACAATTCATCTGCCATTCTTTTCCTAAATGCTTTTTTATGCAGAGGGAAAGAATCACACTGTGATATCACTTGACTCTGTATTTTTCAGAATAGAAGGAATCAACACACAGTGCAGCAGTAATAACATTTTGATAACTTCTTTCCTGGAATCCAGATAAGAAGTCATAATAAWTTTTTAGTACTTGATAAAACATCACATCTTGTACTGCATGAGGTCCCAGAGTTGTGGGGGGATCTGATCCAACTTCATAAATTCAAATTATTTGTAGAGATTATCAGAGCTCCTGATTCTCACCCACAGAGAACTCTTTCCACAGCTCATCTTAGTGAGAGAGTGGATGAAATGCATATTTGGTGCTTTTGGGGAGGAGTTTAGAACTAACACAAAATGTCTGAAGGCTTCCCCTGACTTCAGGGGATCTTGCTTAGTGGTCACTTTTATCTGTCCATGGCAAAAAATACACAAGCATATCTAATTCTCATTTGCTTTAAAATAAATGATATTTCAACAAGAACTTTTTTGAGGCTGCTTTTCCACTGGTACTGGAGAAAACCTTTTTTTTACAAGTCTTTCTATGGGTTTTGAAAATATATCTSTAGAGAATTTCCTGGTACTCCTGCAAGGCCCAGGGTAAAAATGAGGTCTGGATGCAGTCAGGCTGCAGAGAGGTGACAGATGTCACAAGGGCTGTCTCAGCCACTTGAGGGATTGCCTTGGCCTCCCTCTGCCTGTCAAGCAGAAACTTTGTGGGGATCTCATCAGGGAAACACCAAGGGCTTGTCTTGGGGTTCTTGCAAAGTCACTTTCCACCCATGCAAAGCAGATAGAAGAAAAAGTTGGTTTACAGCTCAAAAAGGCTCTCAGATCTCATAAGACTTATTGTAATATGTGACATAATTTCATTGTGACCTTTATCTGCTACTTGGGTTTATATTGCAAACTCTTGGAGTGAAGCAGAAACTTTCTCTYCTGTATTTTTAATATGCAGAGACGTGTCCTGGTTGCCACTGGAGCTCCTGGGCATCACAGGAGTTAAAATCATGAAATCCTGTTTTCATCATGGTTTTAASAGGAAAATGTATAGCTTCTGAAAAACTAATCTGTATATTGGATCTAAGTTTAATCTTGGAACTTGAGTTTATATATAATTATTTGATCTTCATGGGTATTTGTGAACTTTTAATTTTTAAAAATGTTACTTATGATGTCTCTCACTTCTCTAAACACTACCCAAATCAGACATTTTACCAAACTGAGTTTTAAATTTTTTCCTCTTTTGGACACAGTTATTTCTTAAGCACTGAAGAGTCCCCAAGAGGAAGACAGCTGCACAGGTAAGAGCTACATGGGACTGTGTTATCAGGTTCTTCATCCCAAGCCATAAGTGCTATGGGGCTTGGGTAATCATTTATATTGTGTAAAAATTAGTATGCTTGAGCTGTAACAGAGAAACAGCTTTTCAAAATTAAAATTGCCTTTTTCTAAAAATAGAAAAGTTTCTAACAAAAAATGTTCTTACCACTTAGATCTTCGGTAGTCCTTTRTAAGCACCTAAAAAGTTGAATCTAAATACAAGCATTTAACATGACTGTGTTTTACTAAATAAAAATATTTATAGGGTTTGTTCATGTAACTTAATGTAACATGTAAAATGTGGGGGCACATCACCTTATTTTCAGCGCTTAAACCTGAGACTAGTGAGGTTTTCATGGTTTCCTACTAATGCTGTGAGTTATTGCAGTGCCAGTGGTGCTTTGGGTAGCTTTGGGATCCTGTCCACATAGCCAAGGTTACTTTGTTGTATTTTATTCCAATGTAAAATGTTTCTGATCATTTTCTTCCCCCAGTGTATCAACAGTGGGGTCACTGAACCGCCAGTGTCTCTCGTGTAACTTCCTGAAGGAGCAGTGCACRTACTTCAGTGCCAAGTTCAGCCCCATGAACAGGCATTTTCTCCTGCACTGTAAAGGTAAGGTGAATGCACAGGGTGCAGTGCTGCTGGCTTCTGAATTAATGTATTCCTTGAGAAGGGCRTTGGGCTGGACTCTAACATTGAGGTCAGCAGTGGATTGCTCAAAGTTCTGTACAGAGCCTATTCTAAGACTGCAAGTAAAGATGTTCTGTGAAATTACTAAATTAAAGATGTTCTGCTAAATTATGAGTGATGTCAGAATGCTGCTCCAATCCTGACCCCTCTGTCCGAGTAAAGGACATCAACTCACATTCACCCTAAATAGAAATCCGTCACCAAAACATTTGGAATTTTGGTGATGGTACTGTGGCTGTTTATTATTTTATATATTGGGATTGATCTTCTGTGACTATACCTGGTTGAAAAAGGAGGGCCTGTGTTCTCTAGTAGTGTTTGTACACATGCATGTGCAGTGTCTCTATACATCCTCGTAATTATGTGTATGGGTGTATCTGCCAAAAAACAGCTGTGGTATAATCCCCAGAGACAGATCCTCTATATCAGTGAAATTGTAATAAATAACTCACAGWGTTTTACTGTTAGCTGCATTCCAGTAGCACTAAATGGCACCAGCTGGCTTCAGAATTTCTGTGTAAACAAAAAAAAATTAAAACCATCCCACACAGAGAAAGTTATAATCTACACATAGGAAATAAACACTGATATATAAGTGATAAAAAAAGGTTCAGAAAAGCATGAGCCAATGCATTATAAAGTACAGAGTTAGACCTGTTGTCCTTGAAACTTGAAAMATTTTACAGACACTATCCCCCCAGCATTTTTTAATAGCTAGGATCAGAGTGCAAAGAGCAGATGACAATTCATCTGAAATACGTATGAATAGCTCATTTTATATTCATGCTTTTTCTCTATTTCTTTTACAACTCTACTATTTTTTTCTCCCACACAGAAATAAAATACCTGCTGACTTGAGCRTTGAATGTATCCAAACAAGGAAACTATGAATATATATTGGCTAAAACAAGGGATTTGTTTTCAGTTTTGTTGTTTTGGGTTGGTTTTTGTGGAAATGCACCTACAGTACAGCTGATTAGAGGAAGAATSTACAGACTGTATGGTTTATACATGGTTAAATCTGCAGCAGAAGTGATGGAGCTAATCTTGAGGTCCTTCTCTGAGTAATGAGCTCCTCATGCTTTAGGCAGAGTTTTCCCTTGTGCTTGACGTAATCCCTTTGGGTTAAATCTCAGATTCTTGCAGGAGAGAGGGTTGATAAATTGGGAAGAGTTTTTTGCCCTGAATCAGCAATGTGCCAGGGTCCAAAAGCATCTTGTTACTATTTTAGCAAAATATATTCAGCCTGTAATTTTTAATGTGCTTCTGTGATATAAAAATGTGGATGCCAGTAGGAGGTTGTGCATGTGATTACTCACAAGCTCGTGACTTTCAGTGACTTTGGCARTTCTGTGGTTGAGCTGGGAAGGCTGTAGATCATCCTCCCAGGATTAAACCTACACTCCACTGAGTTGYAGTAGACTACTCTGAGCTGTAGATGTTGGGCAGGGATGCTAAACCACTGTCATAAATTTTTCTGCCTCTAACATTGATATGGAGTTTATGCTGGATGGGAGTTGTTCAGGRTCTTCTGCTGTGTTTCCTCAGAGCTTGGCAGGTAGAGCAGCMGTGTGGCCCCTGTGGAGTGCCAGGGCCCTGGGCTGGGCATTTGGCAGCACTGGTGGCAAGGTTGCCACAGAACTGGCATCAAAACTCTTCTGCTTATGAGAGTATGAGCAAACTGCTTTGAGGAGACAAATGGCACATCTGTTGTGTGCATACACACTCATTTTCCCACAGCAAAAAGCCTTCACCCAATTGTTGCAAAAGCAATTTGCCCAGAAAGACCCTTGGGGGACTCTGGACTGGTTCTATCTGTATAAGTTGCAATTCTTCWACCTCCTGTTCACCCACAAGCACCTTTATTAGGATTGTTTTTYCTTCTTAGTTTCCCTCAGCCAGGAGATCTCTCTCATTTTACCAGCTGTATCCATCTCCAGAGGCTCTCCTGAGTGAGGAGCTATTTCTTGCCTGGTAGGTGGAGGACTCAATCCTCAGCCTCTCAGTTTTRGCAAGCACATCCTTTGCACTTATTTTCCACATTGCTTGGGGATTTTTCCTTTGGCACTTCACAAACTCTAGCAAGATATTTTTCTCTCCACTCAAATAAGATAGTTTGGAAAGGGAATAATTGTTTCTCCCCTTTTATACAGCAGGAAATAAGCTGTGGGTTTGGGGTTAGTGATAGGAGGTCAAYGGGAAATCCAAGTGTTGTGCTTTGTTCTGATGCACTGTAATACAATGCCTTTGACACAAATTTGTCCTTTTTTCCCCTCTGATCAGCATTTTAATCTACTGCAATCTCCCTTTTTTCAAAATGTCATCATCCTTCCATCTTTTAGTATGACAAATAGAAATAGGCTGGGAAACGCTGGTGCTTCCCTGCTCAGAAATGGTCTTTCTTAAATAAGAATTGAAAGCAAAATGACAAATTCAGAAGTAAAAAGAGCTGGAAATAAAAACAAACCAAAACAAAAGAGACATCTTATGAAATTATCTTCTTAGAGAGCTAAGGCAGAAACCTGTGATTTGTCAACCATCTACCTGTAAGATTTTTGTCAATTGTCCCCCTTGAGGGAGAGAATGAAACTGATAAAAATCTTCAGTGCAGGCTGTGAATGTCATCATGCTATTTATTTCAGGTATTTACATTTCCCTAGGCTCATGCCATAATTAATTGAGAGAGACAACCTCTCAAAACACATAAATTAAGCTCTGTCTCTTCACTCTCAAAGGGAATTGTTGKTTTTTTTTCCTCAAAAAGAGAGTTGTAACTCCTAATTTCAAAGGGTCCGTGCCTTCATCTGCCATGGAGTCCTCAGGGACTTCAGCTTTTCTGTATTGGTCTTCATCACCCAATAGTGACTGAAYGCTCGAAGTTTAAGCACTGAGGTAACACAGAGCTTCTGATGTGTAAATTCCATGTTGGGGGTGGGGACACAAGATTTTCTTTTGCAGGTTTACACTGGTGGGGATTTCAGAGCAGGGACAGCAGACTGAGCCACTTCTGAGTATGCTGAATGCTTGGTCATACCAGTTTCACATGCCACCTTATGCATTTCCATAGTAGCTGTTGGCATGAAGAGTTATTCCTTGTTTTTAGTTTCTTAGTGGTGCTGTGAATATGTGAAATAGGATTAGACTACATCACACCTRGATTTAACTGTGATGCTGTTGGTTTTGCAGAGTTGGCATACCAAGGGAGCTTCTTAAACMGATAATAATGTGAAATATATTTTTTCAACACATCTATAGTTTTTTCATTGACCAAATAAGTGGATATTATCATTAATTAATTTCCCAGTCAACCAATCAAACTGCTATATTTTAAACAGGTACCATTAAGTGCATCCATATTTTTTTAGTCATGACTTAAAATTAAAACATGGAGATTATGAGAGAAAAAAAAGCAGTGCTCATTCTGGCTGCAGGGTCTGGGCTGCTGAGCAGGCAGAAGGCAGTGTCTATTTCACACTTTGTTGGAACTGTAGCTCAGCCTGTGTCATTCCCAAGAGGTACCAGTGGAGTTCCTGCTGTGCTTGAAGGGAATTGTGTGTATGGAGCTTCCCACTGAACTACAGAGTACAAACTACCTCACCCTTCCTCTGTTTTTCTCCTCTCCTTAAAACAGGACCAGGTGTTCCAGTTGTAAGTGTGCACAGGACAAGTAATACTGCAAGTGAGTATATCTTAAGAAATAACTAAGTTTTTTTATCATCCCTAATTTTTGGGGGGAGTGTGGGAGAGGGGAAAGAAAGCACATGAAAATGTCTTGCAAGTACATGAAAACTAATTCATATGAAGTGCTATTAATTACTTTTTAGCAACATCCACATCAGCAAATGGTAAGGAAAGCAGTTAATCCTACAACTTTTCCAGATTTTTAGATATCTTTTGGACTAAGTGCATGTGACTCATCTTCTGTTTACACTTGAGTAAATTAGATGGCAGGTTGGTCTTCATCCCTTTCACTTCCTATGTAGATCAGGCTGCCATTGCAGTACACCTTCTGTGTTTTTAGAGATGTTTTTAAAGTTACAATCCAATTATGTTGAAGTCTGGTACAGTCCTGGGATGATTGATCATAAAAGCTGACCTACATATGGTGATTTAGTCCTCTTCTATTTCTCAAACCAGAACAACTCCACTGACATTTTCAATGAAGACAAATCCAATAATAAAGGCTTTTTAGGAGGGTATTCTATACCTCTATTTGTCAAGTTTTACTCATTATTTTCTTGTATATTGATGCCAATATTTACTGTTACTGTTTCCTGGCTGCTGAGGTGCTTTTTAGCGGAAGACTGTCCTTCAGCAGTTGAATTTTCCTGGTGGTGCAGCAGAAGTAACAACTCTGCCACCTCCAGCTCCACTGTGACTCCACTAGCATGAAGTATGGGTTACAGGAATGAGGGACAACTTTTCACTCAAAGGCACTAAACCAACTCTTACAAATCCTCATTTCATTAATTGGATTATCCTCAGGATTTTTCCAGAATCCAGAAATCCTGAACTGTACCTGTGTGCAYCCCCTTTGTCCTGGGCCAGTCACTGTCCAGTGGAGCTAATCTTGCATGTTGAAGTACCATCCTGATAAACAGTGCCATGCTGTGAAGTGTTAATTAATATCTGCACTTTAGTTTCCTTTTTTTTTCTCCTCTCTTTTTTTAAATGCCATTGTTTGTGTTTGCAAAGCCCAGTTCCACAGCTCACCAGGGCAGRGAGTTTTGTCCAGCTCAGTAAAGGGGAGCTATTGCTCAAATAAATGCATTTTAGACTTGTGTGGAGCTCCTCATTTCTGTGTAGGCAGGCTTTTGCTCTTTATTACCTGCATCTAAAGTACTATGGAGTGTGAATTACTGAAATTGAGATTTATGTGCAGCACCTTAGAGTAAAATAAAGCAAGTCAGGATAGAGGGACATTGTTTGTTGTAACAACAAAAAGCCAAATAATAAGAGAGATAATTTACCATTAGTGTTTGAGTGCCAGATGAGATTATCCTCTTCAATTCATAAAGGAATGATTAAGGATTATTTCAATTATTCCATCCTCAGACTATAATTATACCATTTTGGTTGACTGCCCAGAACAAGCATTCTCCTCAGATTATCTGTTTTGGCCCTAAGTGAAGAGTTTATTATTTAATTTTAAAAATCTAAATTTTGGAAGCAAGATCRGTAATTTGAGTTWAAAAAAARASAMAAAAAAMMCAAAAACCAAAACAAATTAGCCATTCTTTCATGTGTAAAAGGGTTGCATCAAATTAGTCTGCAGCTTTAAACCAAGCTGATGATCTTGCTCTTGGCTGAAGTGCAGAARACAAATAAGGGCATACAGTTTAGCTGTGCTGGCTAAATATTGCCTTGGAATAGGTATTATTGGGGAAAAGGATGCCTGCATGAGGCTTAGGATATTGCCCAGTAGAGCAGCCTCATGCTGCTGCAGCTGCTCTTAGGATTTGTCAGAGATGCTGATGTTCATGGTGGTCATCAGAAATTTCCTTGGTAGTGCATAATGAAAACAAAGCCCTCCAAAGCCAGAAAAATGAACTGCATGTGCATCTTTTTGAATTGAAAAGTAGTTGCATTATAAAAAAAGTATTTACAGAAGGAATTCATTTGCAAGATTAATTGCAAGAATAATTTGYAAGATCATTGCTCATTTGTCCTTTTTTTTTTAAATTCTGTGAATCTTGATGTTATCTCTGGTGTGATGATTCTCCATGCCTTTCAACATGGTTTTTCTTCCTGTTTTCTAGAGTTTTATATTTTGGAAAATAACCCTGTGTTGAAAGAAGTTGTTCTTAAGAAAAAGAATTACAAGACTGAAATCAAAATGCTTCACATTGAGGATTACGGTAAATCTGGCAAAATGTTATTTTAGCAAGCCAAAAGCTTTGTTTCAATGTTACTGTTTTTCATCTGTGTAACTACCAGCCTTTAATGTTTTGCTCTTTTCTTAAAAGAATTCCCTTTACAGTTGTCACTGCCAAAAGATTTCACGGAGCGAAACCAGTATGCCCTTCTATTAATAATGTAAGTATCCATTTGGAATCACTCATAATAATAAAAAATGTGCTTCATGGAAAAGATTTATATCTGAAATTAGGTGGGCTTTTTTTGTTTCTTTGGTTTTTACCTTTTGTGGGAAAAAATATCTCATGGATTTGAGTTGAGAAATCAAAAGGCTTGTTCTTGGGAAGATTTTGTGACAGGTGCTGTCTGGTTGAGATGCCTGGGGCTTTTTTTTTGCTAGTCAAACCTGACTGTGCTTTGCTGTACTTTCATGTTTGGGAGGCACTGGTGTTTCTGATGGTGTAGCTTTGAGTAGTCCTGCAGTGTTTCCTGGACTCTTACTGATCCTGCCCACAGAGCATCTCCCTCAGAGCATGTGCTCCTTTTTATCCCTGAGAGGAATGAGTAGACCTTCCAGAAGGGGCTCAGTTGAGATGCATAAAGCAAAACTGCTTTTCGGAACTCCAGAATGAAATAAAAGTTACTTTTGATCTTCAGTGGTTGAAGGCATGATAGTCATGATCCAAAGTCTGTGGATTTTTGTAGAAAAGCTGCATGGGAGGAGAATGGTATTCCCTGGAAACCTGTGGTGTTCCTTTAAAAGGAGATGGAGTGTGTGTTTCTTGTAGAGAGAATCAGCCTTTAAGTTGTGTCTGCACATGTGTAGCAGAGGAAAAGAACAGAGTCATGAGACTGCTTGAAGCCTACCTGGGAAAGTGGTGATGGCCAGCTCASGGCATCACTCCTGTCTCCACCCAAACTCAGAAAGGGTGGAGAGAGCTTTCCTGGACCTACAGAGCTTCTTTCTCAGCTGGAAAGAATTGATGTGAATTTCAATAACAGACATGTAGGAGTGTGCTGCTAAATGGATGAAAATTCCAAGTTACTCAGCTGTGTCASCTGGAGCAGATCTTCCCTCAGTGGAGGGAGCAGATCCTCATTGTTGGATGTGAGGTGTTTACAGACCTGAGCTGCTGAATGATCCCAAATTCTTCTGCTCAGATCAGATAACAGGACAGAAAGGCACAAACCTGCTTATTTTTAAGCCCAGTTTGTGTTTTAAAACTCAGAATTTTCAGTTGTAATTATCTGCAGYTGTGGAAGCTCTCTGCTTTAATTGGCTCACGAACATATTTTTCTTCCCTTGTGGAGAAACAGGACACATGGATTTTATTTCATCTTTGCAGCATGATCTTGGAGGCATGATTATATTTTAAGCAGCTCTTATACGAGTGCCAAAGGCAAACTGACTCTGTGAGTTGACCCCAGCAGCACTGCAGGGACTTGTGCTTATTCCTGTTTCTGAGAGCAGGGAAACACGAAGGTGTAAGCAGTGCAACGCCTCCCTTTTCAAGTATCCCAGAAAAATTCATAATCTGCCATATACAGCTGTGGGAAAATATGGGGTTATAAACTCGTGTAGAACCTAGAGAAGACAGAAGGGAAAGATCAGAAACCTGACAAGTCCAAGGCCAGAAATTACAGGAAAAGAAAAAGAAAAAAAAAAGCTAAAGAAAATACGATTTTGAATTGTTTTTCAAGATCAAGAGTTGAAAGAAGTGAGAAGAGTATTGAGTCAGGGTCTGAATTTAAACTTACCAAAGTTGTTGGTACCCAGTGAGCAAATAATGTGGCCAMGTCATGATGTATGGTTTATAATTGTTTTGGGGTTTTTTATGCTAGGCATGTGGGAGAAAAAGGAAAGTCATCAATTTATGAATACAGATTGTTATATCTACATTTATAGTATGGCGACTATATTTCTTTTAGGTCAGATTCTTTGCAATACTGAATTCTCATTGTTAGCTTTAACAGGGGTTATTTCTAGAAAAACCTATACACTAGTGAAAGTATGAAACTGAAAATTTTAAATCTGTCCTGGCTCATGTACTGTAGCATATTTTGTGTCTTCCTTTTACCTAGCAGAAAAAGAAGTTACATTAAGCTGTATTTCTTCAGCAGCTTTTTACAGACTTAAAGCTCAGGTTGCCAGCAATCCCTTTTTCTATTAAAGAGGTCCCCAAATGAAATMTAAAACTGCAAACTGTCACTGAAGTTATGGGAGGTTCCCTTGTGGGATGATTATTTGAGCCTAATAAATTCTGTCTAGCTCCTGAGAAAGAAATGTTGGCTATCTGTGGGTATAAAGGGGGTAATTTCTTGACCTACGCAGCTCCAAATTGACATCCTAAGGTTTATTTCATGATCAGAAGTACTACTTTCAAAAAAAAAGAGAAAAGTATTCAGGTCCAAGGAGAGCATGTAGCTTTTATAGGGAACATTGATTAGTTGTGTAGATGAAACAATTTACCAGATACTTGACTTTCCTGAGTCCCAGAGTGGTACTCTTGTGACTGATGGAGAAACACCCTGTTGCTACTGCCACCAGAGTTAGATGAGAACTGGGGGCTGATAACAAGTGCTGTCTTTTGCACTGTTCAGCTGCCCCTGCTTTCCTTCTTCCATTCTCAGCCATGATATGATTATCATTATGTTTCAACTATTGAGAGAAAAACCTTTGAAAATGAGTGCTTATCAATGTCCTTGGTAAGAATGTTGGTTTGATTGTATGTCCATTTTTTTGGAAAGGAGATTATATAAAACATCTTGATCCAGGAAACATGCACTTAGAAATAGAAATCCAGCAGATACAAGAACAGAAAAGTGGAGTATTAGCAGAGAAGAGTGTTTGCTTTCCCATCTCAGTAGCACTGCACTTTGAAGAGGGAAAAGAGAAAAGAGGGAGGAAGAGAGGCAGGTGATGAGTGTTTGATGATTATGGGGGTGATGTTTGGTGTGATCTGTTATTTGGGGTTTTTTTCAAATCACTGAAAGCTAGTAGCTATTTCAGAGGTGCATGACTATGAAAAGGCTTCAGTGTTCATGCAGGGATGTCTGCAGGTAAATTTCAACTTCCAGCACATGGCCCCCAGATGCCTGAGTGTTAAGGCTGAATCCTGGAAGGAAGCATGTACCAAAGGAATCTGGTCCTSATGTGAAACCTGGGTGTGAACTGAGTACAGTTCCATGTAGACATCCTTAAGCTCAGCTTAAGGACCAGGACCTGATTATGCTGTAACTATCAGCATGAAGATTGCATGAACATTCATCCATTAGCAGCTGCAAAGCAAGCTGCAGTACTCAAATAGTAGCTCATTGTATTGCTGTGTTAAAATTTATGTCCATCTGGATGGCTGGGCTGTCTAACAGATCTCATGTAGAAACCAGTTATGTTGGCTGGAACTTTTTTCTTTCTAGAATTGTGATGAGTAGCCCATAAAATGTTAAATAGATTAAAACACTTTCCTTTCTTCCATTTGTTCTCCTAAACCACTGATAATGTTTCACACTCAGTTTCCTTCTGATGTAATACACACAGTGTAACTATATATTAGAGAGCTGCATGATAATTGTCTGAAAAAGTGATTACCATCTCTTTTCTATATAATTAAGATCAAAGTTTAAATTTCAAATCCTTGATTTCCTCATTATGGTTCACCTTACTCATTAAAATTTGGAAGATACTCTTCTTGGTAACGCACAGGAAATTATTAAGTAAAGACTCTGGCATTTATTCTGGCTAATAAAATCAGAGCTGATAATCATTCTTTATTTTGCCTTGATCATAATTAACCTCATTCCTTCAAGTGTGTAGATAATGTATCTTAAATATCAGTATCTATTATTTAATGCCATTTAAAGTTGTCCAATATGTAAGTTGATATTGTAAAACTGAATCAGTGAAAAGATTGTCCTGGTATTTGAGGGGGGTTTATTTGTTTACTTTTTACTATTTGTTTACTTTTTTTTTTTAATATTTTGGTCACAAGCAAGGGTTGGTTTACCTGATTTTGAACTGATGAAAGTTTTGGGCCTTGCACAAAGAGTCAAGCATGTTTATGCCCGCAGTGAATGCACTCAGGACTGATAGCAAGATGAGGCACTAGGGTTGGAAAGTGAATCTTTTGTGCAGCTTTGAAAACAAGCCATTAAAAGACTATAAGAAATATAGACAGGCATAATGCAAATATTGGGAAATATATGTCTGCTGTCTCTCTGTGGAGGACAGMAGCACACCTCAGATGCTCAGTATCATTTACAGTGGCAGCTGAAGAGTAAAGAGACMTTTTGGTACTAATAGGAGTTCTGACATGTACCTCAATGGAAATAACTTCAAGTACTTATCACAGACTATTTATATGAACATTCTTAAAAATAAACTAGCCACTGGAAAATTGCTTCCTAAAGCAATACATCAAACAATCCATCATGCAGGGCTGGACAACGTATAGTGTTTAAGCTCTGAGCCCAAAAGTAGCCCAGCTATGACCTCCAAAAGGAGCTTAAGAAACCAACAYTGTCAGTTCTCACCCACTGAGAGACTTGCTGAGGTTCTGTTTGTTGTTCCTTTTTTATTGGAGGAATTCACTTTGATTTAAAACACTTTTTTGGTTTTAAGCAGTTTCTAACTTAGAGAAGGGCTTATAAGTGTAACGGTGCTTCTCCTATTTCTAAGTGTCTAGAAATATAACATAGAGATCTATATCCACCAGATGTATGTATAACCTAGATATAGAATGTGTGTAAATCAAATGTGATCACTGTGTTAGTTTTGTTCTCATATTTAAAGGGAGCAAAGCAGGCTGACTCACAATGTTTTCACTTGGCTGGAATGTRTTAATCTGTAGGAAAGTTACGTAGTCAAACATGGATATTTCRATGTATTATTGTGGAAAGTTGGAATAACTTAGAAATAATTGTAACTGGTCTGAGGCTCCTATTATTGGAAGTAATGATAAATACTTTGGGAAAACATCTGTGTCAATGTGTAGTGCTTCTGAAAGCCTTACTCTGGGCAATGAGCAGATATGGGAAGTATTGTTCTGCTCCTTATCGCAAATAATAATGATTATATACTTCCTGAGTATATACTTCTCTGCAGAGCTCACTTGACAGTATTTCCAGACTCATTGCTTCACAATGTTAGTAATTAGTATAATCACAACTGAATTGGTTAAGAACACCAAAAAAACTCCCTTCTTTTCTTTTTTTAAAGCCAAGTATAAACCTGATGTGCAAGATAATGGTAAATCAAGCATAACATGTTGTGGCTGTGTCTGTTACCAAGTAATCCTGATTTCAGTACATGAGATAGCAACTGAATAGATAGGTCTGACTGAATTTGAGAACACACACACTCATCATATGCTTGCTAATTAACTGAGTGATTACCTTGAAGATGGTCTGTGTTATCCACAGCCAAAGCCAGATACTGAATCAGCACATTATTGTAAGACAGGACTTAYTGGAGGATACTTTATCTCTTTCCTCCTCAGGGTTTACATAAGTCTATTTGGCAAAATAATAATTTCGGTCTTCATCTTTCTTTCACCTTAGACAGGATATTCCCACAGACCATCCAATTTAATTTCCATACAGCCAGCACAGACACTTTTACATTTTAATTTGCATTCCACTGGCAGATGCAGCCTGCTTAGAACTATTTTGCATTTTGTACTACTTCATGGTAGCCTGTTCTTTTATTCTGTGTTTATCTTGGGGGGAAATAATGACAAACTTCCCTTTTAAAACTGACATTTTATTTTCTTTGTAAGGAAAATAGTGTATTTGGCTTCAATGGAAAATCTTATTGTTCTTCTAGAAACTGCATTCTCCCATTCTATTTCACCTTTTGTGCTGTAAACCACCTTTCTTTTTTTTGTCATAAAATAGACTTATCACTCCTGCCTGCATCCATTCCTTGTATGAATTTTGATGGAGAAAATAGAATTTTCTCCAGTGTATGCTTTAGTCTTCTTTGTACTGTATTTCAAAAAATCTATTCAAGAATACAATAATGCAATTATTTTTGTTTTCTCAGRTGACATCCTTCTTAATAGTATTATATATCCTACAAAATCGTAATCAGGGTGCTGAATGAATTTACCTCATTGTGTGTTTAGTGAGACTTTACAAATTCTGCATGAGCCTTCCCAGAACTGAGCTAGCCATTAGTGATTTTGTTTGGGGATTTTTTCCTTCACTTTATTATAAGCAGCACTACCTGCTTTAATTTTCTGTGTCCTTCAGCAAAGTGTATTCAGGTACTGGCAGCACTGCAGCACAATGGTTATAAAGTTAAAGAAATTCTTTTGCTGCAGGGCTTGCAGCCCTAATGGGATGGTATTGATAGAAGTGACAGTAGCTCAGCAGGGTTGCATAACCAACTGAACTCTGCCACACAGGCTAAATAAAATATCAGAGCTCGGCACAGTGCATCACATTGTCAATAGTCTTCGTTTGTGTCTGGTGTGTTGGTATTTGCAGTGATGAAGCTCCAGGCAGCCAGTTGGTTACAGATAAGTTTCACATTGACTGGGACTCAGTGCTTGTCAACTCTGATAATGTCATCGTAGCTCGATTTGATGGCAGAGGGAGTGGATTTCAAGGCCTCAAGATCCTACAGGAGGTCCATCGGTGCTTAGGATCAGTGGAAGTGAAGGACCAAATAGCAGCTGTAGAGTACGTATGTGCAAACTCTTCTTGTCTTTCCTGCCACCACCTGGATGAATGAGCACTTGGACTAAAACTGCCCAGCATGTTTTCTCTGCATTGTTCGTGTTTGGTTTTTAATGCAGTTGCAAATTTTGAAACTTTAATCCTTCCATTACAAACAGCAAGTAAAAAATCAAAGAGGTGGTTTTGGGGTTTTCTTTGAGKTGGTGCTTCTCTTTGATAGAGCTGCTCTGTGCAATCCAAATATGCCACCTGAGCTAATTCATATTTGTCTATATTCTGTAGGTAAATTTCTTTCAACATAATGTCCACATTAACATATAAAAGCATTTKTGTTACAATATTTTAGGTCTATACYATAGGATATTGCTCTCATTTATACCACTAGAACTCCATTTGCTTTGTGCAAGTACTCCAGAACTCTGTGGTAGGAATGAGAGCATTTTGGCAAATGCCTGTTATTTCTCATTTGCATTATCATTTTTAGACTGATATAATTCTACCAGCTGCAGAAAAGAGTAATTTCTATCTGTGGAGTAGTCATRCATAGCTTGGACAGCACTCCTTACTCAGGGTGCACATGTCAAAGTGGCTCATACCAAGGTCTGGATAGATTTTTCCTGGGGTTTCCCAGGGAAAGACAGATTTTAAGCCAATATTTTTTCTTCTTTTGAAAGGGGTCAGTGCTTCACCCATTCCATGAATAAGCAGCTGTGTCTGATATTTCCCCTCAGGTTATTCTGTCTTTTCTGTATGAAATTCACCACAGATGATTAATGGCCTTGATGAGAGAATTAATTATTTGTATAATTATCTAGATTCAAGAAGTTCCATTCATCTCACCTTCCTTTTGCTGGTGCTAGGCACCTGGTCAAAGCCAGTCATTTAAGCTCTAGTCAGTGGAAAATCCTGGCATTTCTAAGGGATGACCCTCCCCAGAATGAGAGAAGTTTCTGACATGTGTGGGAATGCTAAAGGATATCTCTCWTCTCTCCATTAACTGAAAAGCAGATGTAAATGGATAATTTAGACAAGATGCTTAAATTCAGARATCTAAATTAGGTGACATTGGCCAAACACCAACTGTTTGCCTTATGAAAAAGGAATTAGGAAACAATTCACATTTCCCAGTGCAGTACTACTTGTATGGGGGTAGTTTCTTCTCCTGCCTGATCTCCATGTATAGCAATTCCTTAATGCAAAATTTTGTTATTTACATACTATATTCAGAAAGTAAAATCCACCATTTTACTTTGATAAAATTAAAATAGAAACTTTTTTCCTTTCAGATCACTTCTGAAACAGCCCTTCATTGATCCTAAGAGACTGGGCATATTTGGAAAGGTAATGTGCAAAAGTAGCAGCGTATAACACCATGATTCTTTAAGAAAATGCTGTCAGTTCATAAACAAATATATTTATATATTTTCCAAAGACAATTTTAGTTATTGAAACAGGAGAAAAAAGCCATCCATAGTTTACTGTCTGTTCTGTATAGCAGTTTTTCTCAGAATAGGTATTTAAGTCAATAAAATCAGTTTTGTGATATAACACTATTTGCATTTCAGAATCTGAAGGAGAAAGTATTTGTTAAAAATTCTTCTTTCTGCTTCCTTTAGAAATTTTTAATRGGGACTTGGGTTGTGTGAAAGCTTGTTTGTTACAGTTTTATATTTGGGCTGCAGTTAAATTGACAATGTTGTCCTATAAAATACAGGTTTTATATCTGTCTGTTTTACTGACCCTTGAGCTTAGCTSAACACCTACCCTGTGGTACTGTCAGCAAGTTCCTTGTTGCACCAGTGAGAAATCTTRCCTTTGCTGTTTTATCAGCTGTGTGTCATTGCCCCTAGCATGAGATACAACGAGGCAAAGGCTCGACTTTTAGTAGCAAATTAAACAGCATTTTACTGATGGCTRTTAAAAAGCAGCAATTAGAAACACCCCACAACTGCTGCTTCATCCATGAACCGGCATGTGCAACCGTTTAAATTTGTTACGTTTTTTTTTTTTTTTTTATTAAACATGAAGCTGTTGTCTGCCTTTGAGCTCAAAGCAGTAGCAAACCCTGATCAGGTACACCCCAGTCACCACTTACAATAGCAGCATGTGTTTCTCCATGAAGTGCCTTAGTTCTCACTCTGCTGCTGAGCTGCTGCACAGCCTCAGGCAAGTCATTTAACCTGTGTGTCTCAGCCTGTCTGGATGCAGAATGAGGAGATTGACATTTACCTCCTGCATGGCAGCATTTTGAGGACTGGCTGATGTTTGTGACTGTTATTAACATTTCACATGAACATGACCTTCCTCARAGATCTGAGCTCCTGCTGTACTCCTTGAGCTAAGAAAGAAACTCTCAGTGCAAGAATGGGTCAAAACCAGTATTTGGGTTGTAAGGGAGCAGCCAGAGATTTTCCAGCTGAAGATGTACAAGCAGGGCCAATTTCATGCACCAGGTGATCGTGGCACACACTTCTATTCAAGTTTTAATGCCTGTTACCCATGTATGTGACAGTACACAGGCATAGAAGCATCAACATTTCTCCATATCCTCTTCCTCTTTCAATCCTTTGATTGAAAATACTGGTTTTGGAATGAAATCCCTGAGAAGCTAGAATTGCTTGGTTTTGCCTGCAGAAATTCTTTTCATTGCTACTTGAAAATTCCCACTTGTTTTCTGCCAGATTTGTCAGTATCTTTTTTCCTAAGAGTGRTGTGATGAGACAGTTACTGAAGATCGTGCCTGTAACCATGGCTTTACATATCTGCCAAGACCTACCCYCAATTCTATTTTCTTTCACAAAATGTTATTGATTGCTATGTTCCTGCATTTATTTTCTGAAAGCGATGTTGAGGAATGAAGAGTGGGAAATTCAATAAGCTTTCAACGCTGCTTTGAATTCAGGGAAATTTTCCCTTTCCAAGTTAACCTTTTAGAGTTGTTTTTTTTACTGTCAAAAGAAAAAAAGCCCATAAAATTGAAAAGTCAGTTTTATAATTAACAATAAAAATATATTTAACAACTTCTTAGGGTTAATTGTATTTTTCCTCCACTCTGCTTGTTTTAGAGTCGATTAAAAACCTTTTTTAAAACTCATTTCTTTTATATCACATACAAGAATGTGATAGGGAAATTTTTCTTTTTTTCCTTTCTATGCATTAAATTTGCTGTACTGATGGAAACAGAATATGCACTTTGCTTGAAGAGAAGTTGACTTTGGAATGGCTTAGTGCTGATCTCATAAAACTGGACATGTACACTTTCAGGAAGCTCTCTAAGAGGTTTCAGAGCTACAAAGAAGTAAAATTCTTGTCACAATTGGTGATGTCAATGAGGCACAAGAGTAACAAGACTGTCCAGAAGGGCACAGTGGGGAAAATTGCCAGGCAATCYGCCAGTGCCCCCTTGCTTATCTCTGTGAGGGGCACAAGCCTGATCCAAGGTTCTGAGCTGTTAGGCAGCCAAGTGTGGTTCCATGGAGTTTGTGGTTTTATTCAGGAAAGTGAAAAGAGAGTTKAAAAATAAGTTGCAATTCTACAGCCAACATCTTTCTTGAAAATGKGGCAATTAGGCTGCAACCCCAAAAACCCTGCAGGTGAGTGAGGCAGCACATGTTCTTGCATCGGGGCCTACRGAATAGCAATGTCACTGTGAAATGCTTCTAAGAATTTATAAATAACTCACTCTGTAATGTTTTTGTCCTGGAAAGCCTGGCTGGAAGGAAGGACACAGGCACAAAGTGAAGAAACTCTCAGGAGAATTAAACAAGCTCTTAATGAAAACATGGAATGAAGAATGAATAACCTGGCAATACCTATCCTTGGATTAAAATTGTACTGTGGAGCTACTAGGCAAGACACAGAATATTAAACAAAAGTAAAAGCAGAGAAAACCCAGAAGCAGAGGAAAGTTGCTATTCTTTTAAGCTCTTTGAATTATACAAATTACAGATGCCCACTCAGAAATTCTGTCTTAGGTGAAATCTGCTCCTGCTCGTGAACAGATCTGGATGGCTCTTGGCCTCCTGGGCTGAAATTTGTATGGAAAAGGAATAACTCAGTTCCCTACACATTTCCTTTGAAAATCCAACTCCTATTTGGTATTTTCTTCAGCATTTCCATCCCTTAATATGGATTGATTGCAGAGTACAAGAAACCTCTTTACTTACATATCTTAAATAAGGTTAAAGGGTTTTTAAATATTGCCATTCTTCCACAGAAATAATCTGTTCAATAAATATTTAGACATGAACAGGAGCAGGCAGCATTTGTAAAAGTCCATGAGAAAACTGTAAGCATTTGATGCATAATCTTTTTTTGGATCAGCTGGTGTTTTGCATTATATTTTCCCTGTCATGGGATAATTTTGTCTTCCTGAAATGTGTTGTACCAAACACAAAACAACAAAAACAACAAAATCCTTGAAGAAATACCAATTTTTCAGTACCAATGAAGGGAAAACAGATGGCAAGTAGAGAAATTTGAGGAGCCTGTAATATATGACTAAATCATTGATTCCAGGTGCCACATTCAGAATTCCATTTTCTGTGAGTCTAGAATGATTACAGGTGTACAGAAGTGGATTGCCAGTGTCATTTCAAGGAAATCTGTGGTTTCAAGTTAAAGCTTTCAAAAAGCTTTCATAGCTCTCTGGTATCAGCTATTCCGGGGGAGTTGTGTTAGACTTTGGAAACAGTGAAGAAATGTTCAGTACTCATTAACTGCATAGATTAAAAGTCATGACCAGGTCAATGAGATTGTTGTGCACTCTTAAACTATAAAAATTATACCACTGGTTTAGCACAATGGCCTTTAGCTTTTTTTTTGCTAGAATTAAATAAATAAACCAAAATTTCCATTCTGTTGTTAGGGGTATGGTGGCTACATTACATCGATGATCCTGAAATCCAGCGAGCGGCTCTTCAAGTGTGGAGCTGTGGTGGCACCAATCACAGATATGAAGTTATATGGTGAGTAATCCCTGCCCTAAACCTGTGTGGTACTTTATTCAAAAGAGCTTTTATTCATGGAGCTGCTRTTTATTTTAACTAAGGGCAGATAACATAACAATGTTAGTGAGATTTGAGCTCACCGTCTTGGTCTCTTCTTTAGATGAAAGTAAAGCTGACACTGGGACAGTTCACCAAAACCCACAACAGACTTGGTATTACTGACAGCACTGATTTTGCAGTTCCCTCATTTCTTAAGAATCCTTTATGWATATCAGCATGAATCAAATCTTTTATTAGGAATGATTTCTTTAAGGTTAGCAGTGAATTCCCTACAATATCAGCCACACTGTCATTCAATCACAGGTTATTTGGTTCTCTATGTAAAGTTTTGGGCACTGTGATACACAGGAAACCAAACCAGATTACTTTAATCGTCTGTTAGACTTTCTTTGGGGTTCAGCTTGTGTTTTCTTTTGGGTTTGGGTTTTTTGTTGTTGTTTGGGGTTGAGGTYTTTGTTTGTTTGTTTGATTGTTSTTTTGGGKTTTTTGTTTTTGTTTTTTTCTCTTTTAACTATTTAAAAGTGTGTTTAAATGGTGCATCAAAATGGTACATTCTGTGCCTCTAAATGAACATGTTGACTTCATGGATTAAATAGCTTCTGAAATGATGAGTTTTAAAATAGAAATAACTTGAAATTCACGAGATTTGTTGTTTTGTTTTGTTTTTTATTTTTACAGCATCAGCTTTTTCAGAAAGATACCTTGGGATTCCATCAAAAGATGAAATTACCTATCAGGTATGTTAGCATAAACAAGTAACTTAAAATKACTATTTTGCTCTTAAAATGCAATTCAATTACAGCTTTGTGTGTGTTTGTTCACCAGACATCCAGTGTATTACACAATCTTCATGGTTTAAAAGAAGTGGATTTGCTAATAGTTCATGGGACAGCTGATGGTAAGTATTTACAGATGCAGCTAATTTGGAGTCAGAGCTTCTAATAGGCAGGTGTTGAAGGGCTGATGAGGCACACAGCTAGCAACTGCATTTGCAGTTTCTTTTTCCCTCTGATAGGATTTTTTTCTTTTGTTTCAACTGTCAATTCTAACTCTGAACTGGTGATGCTTTTCTTTGCTGAGGATTTGCACCTTTTAGGTGCTGTATGTTCTAATTTGTTTAAATCTTGTGGACCACTGTGTTGCTAGTGAAAGGTATTACATGAATTATTAATAGTACAACATACATTTTTAATGTTGTCTTAAGTTCATACAAATTCTGCAGAACTATCAGTACAGCTGGTGAAGTACATCATCGAATGGGAAGTTAATCTTTTCATCTAAGTAATTACAAGGTACTTGCAAACCTTCTGAAGCTACACAGAACCTTTTAATAGCACCAATTCTTTTAGCAGTAGATTAAGACAGAGAATGAGTAACACAGGGTAAGTTCTAGCACTTTAGATGGAATCATAAAATGTATGAATTGAGATAATTTGTAATTGCAGATTTTACTGCAGTGCATTCTACTGAACTTTCTTAACTGATGTGTGAAGAATGAAGTTTGATGCAGGCACAAATTACAGTGAGCAAACAGCTGCTCTGTACAGACTGATATGCCTACTTCTTCCCCAGTATTTTCTGGTGGATATGGGATAATACAGGGTTTCTTACTCAGTCTGAAGGCATAAGTGCCTCTCAGTGGTGAGGGCTGAGGTGACAGTGCCCATGCACAGCTGGCATAGTGCCAGCCCATCATCCCTGACTTGCCAAACCCATTTTATGGATCCAAAGTGCAACCAGAGGGGTGCAAACCCTGTCCAGTGCTTCTCCCCTGAGCACAGCAGGGAGGGTTGAAAATAAACTGGGTGACTGAGGAGGCATGAGGGGCTCAGACTTTACTGATTGCAACAGGCAGCAGCAATTTCTGCCCCTCTGAGGCTTTGATAGATGTCAGCAATGCAGGGTACTCTGGCCTGGCAGTGTGATTTTCTGCTGCCCCTGCTCAATATCACATCCAGTGACACTGCCCAGACCACTTGCAGCCTAAACTCTGCAGGGTTAGACATGGTAATCATGGCTTTACCTCACATAGATCAGGTTACTGGAAGGTTCCAGAARATCCATTACCTAAAGAGTGGGGTGTAATAGAAAATGCAGTGTGTTTTCTTTCCAGCAAATTAGAAGATGCCATGATGTTCAAACAGAATRGTTTTACACATCTCTAAGCTATCAGAGTATGTGTAAATCAAGGGTAAATGGAGGAGTCCTCACTAAATGACAARTGTAGCTTCCCCTGGGGCTTCCAGCTCCTTCTCCAAAACCTCTGCTGTAACACCCTGTTGCTGGTGGGGGTGGCTTTGGAAATAGTCAGCTTCACATCCAGTACTTACAGAGCCTGGAAATGTTTTCAGCCAAAGCTGTGTAATAGATAAGTATTTCACGTTACTGTAGCTGTTTCTAATAATATCAAATGTTTTCTTGCAGCTAAAGTTCACTTCCAGCATTCAGCAGAACTAATTAAGCATCTAATAAAAGCTGGGGCTAATTACACTATGCAGGTATGTGCACCTATGACTTTTCCTATAAACATAGTTGAACATTTAACCTCCTGTTGCTATTTCTTCACTGCAAAGGACCCTCTCTACCACAACACAGTGGTGTTACCTCAATTTGCAGTTAGAACTCTGTTTAATCCCATTCTTCTCACTGTTTGTGTGGATATCAGGAGTTGTATCATCTTGTTCTCTCTGGGCTCTTTCTCCTCTCTCATCTTTCTCTTTTCCACCTGTTTATSCCACAATTATAGAAAGTGCTCTGGAATCCATAGGCACTCTGTAACATGGAGATGTCACTACTTTGGGTTCCTTTTTACCTAAAAAGGTGTTGGGTCACATGAGAGTAATTTCCCCTTATTTTCAACATTTACATTTAGTAGAAGAGCACGGCAGAGCCTGTGTCAAGGCATGGGCTTGCGTGGGATGTACTTGGAATACAGGGATGCTGCTGGCAGAGGGTTTTGGTTGAATCAGTCCCTAAATACTCCTTATGCTTGTTGGCCATTGCAAACCTTGACCCTGCTGGGCTTAGGGTRATCCTGTAGTTTGCACTGGAGTGTGAGCTCCTGTCAGGGAGGAAGTGCCAGGAAGGGGCTTGGTGCCACTTGAGGAAGGAAAAAGGACTTTAAATGTAGAATCTGTTCCTGCTGCCCATGTGGTTTCAGCTGAGGTGATGTGAAGGCCTGTGAAGAGAGGAAGAAGCAGGAATGACAGTGTTCCCCCAAAAGAGCCCTGTTGAGCTGTTCTCATGCAACCTTGTGAAAACCTGGGGTTGAGGAGGCAGCTGAAGCTTTTTGCCTGAGGCATCCTCAGGTCTCTTGTCTTGCAGTCTGAATTTCTTCATTCAGCCTGCAAATCTTTGCTTAGCCTCACTTGGGAGAAATTCCCCGTGGTGTTTGTTTTAAGAGATAAAAATGCCCACATCCACCCAAGGAGAGAGAGAGGATGGGCTTTGGACCAGACAGGAAGATAGTTAAGATATGAATAAAAAGGTTTTTTGCCAAACACTTAGAAGTTGAAATATTGAGAGGTCCTTAAAAGCATGAGGCAATTAATCCTCATGGATGTTAATGGGATTTGGATGCCTAGGCACTATTGAAAATGCYAGCTAAAGTAAACTGTTGTAAGCACAATGGCTGAGAATATAAATTCTTTCACTTCTGCATRTCCCACTGCAGTGGTTGTTTTATGTAAGTTCAAATTCCAAGAGAATGAGTCTTACTTTGGGTTTTATTAGCTTTCCTTGATGCCATAAAACTAATGCTATCATCCTGTTGTCATCGAAAAAATGTTGAAGATCAGAGAAAGAAAATTAGAGCCCTAAATATTTGAAAAGCCTTTAAAAAYTATTTACTTTTTTTCCTTTCTCCTYTGCCAGATCTATCCGGATGAARGTCATAACATTGCTTCTGAGAAAAGCAAATATCACCTTTACAGCACAATCCTTGGGTTTTTTAGTGCATGTTTAAAGGAAGAGACACCAATTTTACCACAGGAACCTGAAGAGGATGAATAAGGAAGCCTATTTGTGTAGTACTGAAGGGGACTTACTCTGCAGCTCAATAAAACCTTAAATAAAAGTGACTGTAAGATTGCAGATTCTGCAGAAGCTCAAGGGCAGCTAAAGGATACCACAGTGGAACAGCACATTTACAGACAATGAGCTAACAAACTGGAATTCAACTACAAAGTCCAAATATATTACCAAGGGACAAAACCTTTACCTTTGTGGAAGGTCAACTGTTGGTTACAGTTTCCTGGAAGAACTTAGTTTTGCATAAGTGTAGAGTTAGTGCATGTTTGTTATGTTAAGCCTCACTGTTGGTTCTGTAAGTGGTTGCTTGTTTTTTTGTTTTTGGTTATTTTTAATTTCAATGCACATCTTTATTCATCTTTGCATAAGGCACAACCTATCATAAGTATTATGGCCACTAATATTCTAAAAGGTGAACTGGAATCTAACACTGTAATGTTACAATAAGTGCAATTCTTCTGCTGTCTATTACACGTAAGAAACCACAGAGATAATAAAGGGCACGGTATTTTCTCTAGTTTCTGCTCAAAGGGGATATTGTCTAGTGCATCATATAACATGGTTATTGAAAATTATTTCCCCCACACAATTTAAGCATTTACAATTATTACTGTACCTATTAGTAACCAATAGGGGTCTTTTTGGTGGTGTGCTCTTGGTCTTTATGTATATACCCAGGAATCCCTAAGCAGAAAATCTTTCTGAGCTTGAAGAAACTTTTTCAAGATGTAATTGACAGCTGTATTTAAAAGAATATCTGCAGTTGAAATCATTCCCCAGTCCAAAATGTATCTATTGTTTCCTTAAAAGATGTTTGAGTTGTGTTTTGGTATTGTTTATAGTAGTTAATAGTTTGCCGGTTACACTCTAATTTTAGAATATGCTACTTTGTCACATGTAAATTAGATACATAAATATTAAATTATAGTTTCAGATAAAGAAAGTTTATTAACAATGTATAATGCCATTGAGTAATACTTTACTCCTCAAATGAGGACATATTTTGTATAGTGCATCTTCCTTTCCTCCCATTTGCTCTCAGATGTAATTCTGATGTTCATCAAGGTGGTGATGTAGCTCCAACACACCTTTAGTTCTTATTCCAAGGCTGCTCATTCAGTCTCTTRCAACAAGATTTAGCTTCAACAGCATCGCAGAGGAATGAAATGTTTTTCATTCAAGGCAAAGGAAGATCTGACAGATTAGATTTTATTATTTATTCAGAGGGCGAGCCCCTCGTACATCCATTTATTTGCCAGGGTGAAGTACAGCAATAGAAATTGAAACTATGAAATAAACAAGGCAGCCAGGTTGGGTCTGCAGAATATTAACTCTGATCATGGAAAGCAGGTACAATGTTGGTTTAATTTGGGATATCTTCCTGAAGGTATGTGAAAACTCCTGACAGATGCTGTACCACTTATAGGGGAATAGCTGTAGTTTTCTTATTTCTGGATATATTCCAAATACTTTCCTATATAATTAAGGATTAATTTCTTGCAAGACTAAAATGAAAGTAATTTTTGAAGGTAAATATGCTATTTAAGATGTAAAGTTCTGCATATTTTATGAGAATGAGAATTGTTTTTAATGTAATGAAAAATCACCTGAAGCTTTTTTACTCATCACTTCCTTCTGGAATATTTTCTTTCACTGTTAGGATTTTTTTTATGATGCAAATAATTAATTTGTCTGAAAGGCGTGGTTTTATGGAACRCTGAAAAGTCTCTTGTCTTTTAATGTTTAGTAATTCTCTCGTTTTGTTAGCAATGTTCAACTATTTTTCAATTAGTTTAATACAATTTTAATGTGCAATGATATCTTGTTTGGGTCCCAGTGTCACCACAAAGTATGGCTTTGCTTTGTGGCATTTATAGGACATCTGGAGTACATATGTATAGCGTAGGTAGGGTATAGTTTATGGGGGCTACATTGTGCACTACAGTAAGATCACACAAAACAACAACAGAAAAGTAAGAGCAGAGTTCAAACAAGGTTTTGCAAATCCTGTTTGCTGTGGAGGAGCGTCGTTTTCAAGTCTTCTGTTGGCTGGGACTGCTGCTTTGTGATTTTATAGATGACACCCATCAYTTAATAAATGCTCACCTGACAACACTGCTGCTTCTCCTAACCAGACATGCTCCTAACTCATCCAGCTGAGTTCACTGAGGTTTTTCCCAATTTGAGCCAAATGCACATGAGGGAAACACAGGCGGTGGGTGTGTGCTGAGCATGGACTCAGCTTGCAGAGGATTTGGGAAAAGGCCAGTTCCCCCAAATGTGCTGGTTGGTGTTCCTCTGCAAAGCAGCCACTCCATGCTCATGTTTGCTGTATGTCACACTTGGTTGTGTTAGTTACCTGCAAAAGGAATGCTTGTGTCTCAGCAGTGCTCAGGAAATGTTATCTCAGATCTTTGGATCCTACACTGTTTCCTCCTTTCCCTCTAGCTCTGTTTCAGGCCCCCATTCTACCACATTCCTTCTACCCCCACGTCCCATCTCCAGCTTTCCCGACTTTGAATGTCATAGGACATGGCCTTCTGTGGGAATGCCTTTGGCAAGACTGGTACATTTAAAAAATGTGTTATATGAAATCTGGGTGGAAATGTGGTATGCTTTTAATGTTTTCATGCTTTCTCACACTGTCCTACAAATACAGGTATTTTTATATAATTGTGTACACAAGGGTGAGCATCAGACACAAATTAATTGCTTTTACTGATATTTTTGTGCGTGAGTTGAACTCAGATATTGCCAAAGTGTTTGCCAGATGCAGGCTCTGCTAGTTAGACTGAAGAATTTAGTGTAAGATGTCCCTTTACTCTTGCTGACCTGTTTAAATAATCCTTCCACTTACAACACAACTGAACAGTGTTACCTRTCAGATTCTACATCATAACTAATGGCAGTCAGTAATTACTCCAGGTGATCTACAGTAGTAAGCAAGACTTAGTACACATTGCACTGAAATAGCACAAGTGTAGACTTTTTGTAGCTTATCTGCTGTTAAGGATCATGATGACATTTTAGGTCTGAAAAATTGCTTTTTGATTCAGCTGTCCTTAAAATATGACACTTACTAGAACAGACCTATTTATGGAAAGCTAGGGAATCAGCATATCCATTTACTGCTTGCTGGAGCTTATCTTTACCTTCTTGATTTCCTCACTCCTTTTTCTGCTACTACAACTTGCAAAATCTATGAAACCTGTAGGTCATATTGAAATTTCAATTATATTACAAAACCAGGCATAACTGCATGTCAATTGGAATACTTTCCCCAGATTGTTGAGTACAAAGAAAGGCTGATTATTTTTTAAAACTAATTTATTTAATCTTTTGGCAGCAAGGATGGAATTATTTATGACCTGGTTCTTTCAACGTCTGCTGTGATTTGCTATAACCAACTGCTCCTTGTTGCTCAGTTTTTGGCATATGTAGATTTTTCTTTGTGGCTGAAAGTGAAGATGATTGTCTCTGTTCTCTCAGCTCTGGCGCTTTGAGTATGGAGTCAGGTTCATTTAATTGAGAAATTGCACCTTTTAAGGCAAAAGAGCTTTTATTTGATCTGAAGCCAAAGATTCTCCTTCGAAACTTGGAATATTGAGTGTTGACTCCTCTAATAAAATGGAGAAGATACAAGGTGTGACCTTGTATCCCTTCTCACAGGYTTATTAGACTTCAGAGAAGAAACGAGAGAGGAGAGGACCCAGAGATCCTGAATACCACTTTCTTCTGCACAGTTTAAAAGTACCCAGGCAAGATGCAGTGGTCCTGGTGTTTTATATTTACTGCAAGTAACTCATCCTGGCAAGTCAGCTGCCTCCAGGGAAGGAAGAACCTCTCTGGTATTGATTGCTGATGCATCTTCTGCACTTCTTCAGTGGCATTAGGATTCCTTCTCTTTATCCTCTGGATGATTTCAAGAGTGCTGCACAGAATGGGGAGCTCCTGGGATGTGGCTAAGGAGAGTCACAACTTCCCAGGCACCTGGAGCTTTGAAAAGGAAAGAAAGAATTTAGTTAAACTTCTGTMTGTTGAATTTCAGACATGAAAGTGGAGAAGGAGCCTGACTTCAAAGAGGTAGGTGCATGAAAATGTTAGTGATTCTCTCATTGTGGGGAGAGGGGGGTAAAACTACAGGCATCTTACAAATGCAGCACCTAAATGTGCAGTAGTGAGTAAAATATTTGTTTTCCAATGTCTGCAGATTACAGTATTATTGGATTGGATATTTGGATAGAATTAAGGAAATTAAACCACGCGAGTGTATGCAGTCCAAAGTTTCCATTTAACTTGGGACTAGACCTCTTTCCTGTATAATTAGTTTAGAAATCCAATATCCTATTTTACCTAATTGGAACTTAACAACAAAATTGATTTAATAATGCCTATACTCCATGAGGACACAAATTTTATAGATACATATATCTATATATATATACACACAGTTATTTTTAATTAAAATAGCCCATCAAGTGGTGACAGCCTTTTTTTAGATTTCATGACCAAAGGGAAAAAAAAAAGCTTCTGATTGATGAAACCATCAGAGGGTTGGTAGGGAGATACATAGGAAATATTTCTCTAAGGAAATGGATGTTTTCTGCTGTAACATATTTTGTGTTCTGAGTGAGCTGAGAGTGCAGCTCTACAGGGTTCTTCTGTGGGAATTTGGATGTTGATGTCCCAAGGTTCATGTGGGGAGCAGGTACCTATTCAGGCAAGTGTTCCCATCCCCCAGGCAGTGCAGAACCTTCACAGCTCTCTGTGGAGGGGGATCATAATCCAAGGGTTTAGTCAGTCAAAGAACACAGCTGATAGGAAAAGGTGTGAAATTGTTGCCTTGGGAAGAAGAAGARGAATATTGTTAAAAATGACAGAGCAATATGGGCATCTTGCTGTTCTCSGTTTGTCTGGGGTGAGGGTGGGACYTTGGCYGGGGCACTTGGTGCCCAGCTCCCCACACCCAGCTGACAGAGCAGCTGGCAGCAATTACAGCTCCTGCAGGGTCTGTGAATGCTCCAGCTKCCCTGTGGAAAATAAAGGGAAGGGCATATAATGCATGGACAGAATATCTTGTGCCTGATAATGCTGCAGAGGAGCTCTTTGAATAGAATGATGCCTCCAAAATCCTAATGGAGAGCAGCACGTGCCTGAAGAGGTGCTCTGGTTTGTTCCACCCCTCAGCCCCTTCCTGGCACATACATTTGGCAGATAAAAGAGTGTGTTGAGTCCAGTCTTACAGGTCTCAGCACCATTAGGAGAGAGTTAAGGAAGAAAAGTGTTCTGGGAAGACAAGCATGGAGACACTTTATTGCAATATGCTGCTCTGTACAGAGCTGTCACTCCAAAATAAAGTGGTGCACAGGTAACCTTAGAGACAAGTATAGCCAGTGCTTGATTCAATAAACTTTCAACTAAGGCAGGAAAGGCAGATCATTCTGTTATTTCCACAAAAGTGATGAATTATGTAGTTTCTTACGGATTTTCAGTCCCGTGTTTCATTTATACCCTACATTTCAGATAGTCATTAAAAGATAAGAATTATGTTGAATATTATTCCACATTTGAAAGAAGCASTTACAGTAAAATATTTCATTTTTAAAGCATGAAAATTGTTACATTTTAAGGTATTTACATTGCCAGGTTAACTGTTCTTCCTTTTGGGTTGTAGTAGACAATTTATTGGACTCACAGGTTTTTTAATTGCAGTGGAAATTGCACTGAGCTTGGACAGGGGAGCTTATCTTTTTTGTAGGAATTGCTTATGGAAATACAGTGAATCTGAACACCAGTGAAATATTTGAAGGAGGGCTTGTAGAACAGCATATGAAAAATATAGAACATCATATCTGTATACATACCTGGAAAGTGAGGAACAGGAAGGATAAGTACTGTAATTTGTCAATATAATTAGAATTAAGCAAGACAAAAGAAAATGCAGTGTGGAAAATTGATTTAGGCAGAACTTTTAGGCTAAAAAGGGAGCACTGTGAGAGAGYATATAATATTTTGTAGCTTTGCTTTATCCTAAATTTTCTTTGTTCAAGAACTTTTCTGAGGTGAGGCTTGAAGCAAAGTTGTGGGCAGATTTTTCCTCCAGGGACCTGAATCTCTATCGGTCATTTTCTCATTAAAAAGAATTTAAAAATCAAAGCCCACAGTGTAAGCTAGGAGCTTAGCAATAAAAAATTGGAAGAACAGGGGTTAGGYTGATTTTGAGGAGTACAGTGCTTCAAGAAGAGGCCTCATCATCACAGTGGGAAAATAAAGCAAGGTGCTGTTTATACTGAGTGAAGCAGCTGAAATGTGGTTCATTTAAYATTAGGATGAGACTCTTTCTATCTTACTGTGATGTGATGAGAAGGTGCAATTTCTTTGGTATGTTAATGAGTATCCATTCATTATAGCAGAGACCGAACCTGAGAGGCTGAGTGCCAGACTCAYCTAGTGCTGTGTGCTGACAACAAGAATACAGCAGCGCTCTCTGAATGTTTGCCTTGCTTTCCCATGGCACTGGGGAAGAGTTTAACACCAGCCATGGTGGGGGGAGTGCTGGCAGCAGCACCCAAAGGCCTCCTTGGGAAAAGGGGGAGAGAAAGGGAGATGTGTAGCCAAAAGGACAAACTTCTCTGCTTGCCCTTCTTGGGGAACAGGGAATCTGTCCAGGGTGATGTTTGAGGCTGGAAGGAGATGGTTCATATCTCCTTTTTTTGCCCCTGCAGGGCTGTTCTGGAAAAAGTGGGTGGTAAAATCCACCMACTAAAATCCATCCAATGCTCTTCCAAGGGAGAAAGGAAAGTTTCCCCAGGTGGCCCTTTGAAATGCGTTCATGACCCTGAAGTGTTTGGGAAGTGGGGGGTGATGCTTGACTGCTGGAGAAGGCAACTCTTCCAGTCCTTCAGGTACTTTGTGCTCAGCAGGAAAAAAAACAATGAAAACTACACAGGACCAGCACTGCAAGCCAGCTGCAGGCAGAGTTACAGCTTATCTAACCATGGATTAATTATGTCTTTTTCTTCACCCTTAATACTATTTTATTATCAATAATTATGTTCTTTCTCTGAGTCTTAAGGCTCATCACCAATTTAAACATCTCAAACTGGTTGTACATTTTAACTGCATTTGTTAGGGATTGTTTTGCTGTCACACAATCTGTGTACACACTGTTACAGCTGGGCTCTATCTTCCCAAAGAAACACTTCTGACTGCTCTGCCCAAAATCCTGTTTGTGTGCAAGGGGGAATTGCCTCACATGCAAAGAAGTTACAGTGCAGCAGTGATACCTACTCYCTCCTGATCATGACACTAATTAAGCATTTGAGACTGAGGCATCATCATGTGGGTACAACCAGAGCTGGAGCAAATTTGTGTGCAGGGACAATGTCCAGAGGGAGGAGGGGAGAGCTCTAGCATTTGAAATTCCCCATGARCTGGGCTGTTGACCTGAGAGCAGGGTTGTTGCCTATGCCCTGCATGAGGTCTTTGCAGTTAAAGTGGTGCAAAGAGTCCTCAGATGCAGGTAAGGACCTGACTGTGTCAGCTGCTTGATCCTGGAGAGGGTGAACCTCTCCTCACCTCTGCTGAGGTGATGGATGAAGGGTGTCTGCCATGTCTTGCCCCTTCAGTCCGTGAAAGAGGGAAAATAAAAAGCAAACATAACCTCTTCTGGTAGTTCAATTTAGGATTATGGTTTTGATGAAAAAATAATGCAGTCAACCTGAGCATGTTAAAAATTGATTCAGTGATAAGCACCCACTTCTTTTTTTCAAGCCAGTCTCTTTCACAGTTAATCCATCTGCAGAGGAAACTTTGACTGGCAATTACTGTTTCCTAGCCTTGGCTCCTCTGTGACTGTCCTGGTGTGAACATGGCACCCTGGGAAGAGAGCACACCTCAGAAATACTGATACACAAATTGCAGTGCAGAATATGGCTGTTGATCAATCTGAAAGATTTAAAGCCTTTTTCTAGCATCCTAGCTGAAACTTGTAATTTTTACAGATAAATATTGGTGTTGTTGCCATAGAAGCCTTCAATTCTTCAGCAAATCCTGGTTTGGGTTTTGCTCAGTGACAGGCTTGGGGTGAGGGGAAATGCATGAGGATGTGTAAACAGCAAACCAAGGAACACTGTGTAACGCACACCTTGTTAGTGTTGTCCCTCCAATGCTGGGTCTGGATTCCATTAGTTTCTGGAACCAAGTATTGAATAAAAGGAAGCCATATCTGCACTTCATCCAGCAACTGCAATGAGATTCTGGAGCTACATACTTTTTTTTGGTTTTTTTTTTGGTAGATAAAAAACTAKCTTGATGCCTGCAGAGATCATTGTGTATTTTCCCATAAATGTATGAAAACATACTGATGCTAATTCTTCTGAACATTACCTTGAGAGGGTATATCTGGTATAAGCKTCCAGTTCCTTTTCCCTTTTTATATCACTGGCACTGGCTGCTTATTATGGATGCTGTACTGCATTTGTGTTYTGTCCCAATTAACCTGCCACCTTCTCTAAATGAAGCTTGTACAAATGTTGCCATGCATGACCACCAAATGCCACTGCACCTCAGCACAAGCAACAGAGCTGAGGCTGTTTTATGTTTCCTTTATTATAGCATTAAATTGATTATTTATACATTRATTATTAGAGGAAGTTCATCAGTTTAATGCTGTAATAAACCTGGCATTGAGCAAAGTTTTAAACRTGTCAAAGTGTAAAAATATGCATATGGCTGGACCTTTCTAAATTGCAGGATTGTGAACCAGACAGAGAGAAAAAACTGAAAGCTATGTGTGACATTTAATGGCCATATTAAAATGCCTAATAATAAATGACAAGGTAATTAAGGTTGGGAAAAATATCCCAACAAAAGTGGTTCAAGCAATTACAATAATGTCATGGMAGTGAAAGAACACATCCAGCTTGCAGAGGGGGGATATCAGATTGTCCAAGTAAATTGATTATTCACATTGTCAGGCTCATGTAAGTGTCCCCAGCTGTATAATGTAATGTATGGACTGGCACGTCTGACCATTTTGAGAGCTGCAAAGAATTATAAACTCCCCTGGGTGATGCAGAAATGTATCTACAGGTGAGGCAGGGACCACAGATTAACATGGATTAACATGGATGAGGAGAAAAGGGAAGGAGGCTTTATAGAGTTGCTGCTTTGTGGAAAGTCTGTGCCAGGCCCAGACTACTGAAGAATCTAAACCCAGACCCAAGGATTTATGTAGAGATAGGAAGGTTATATTAGATGTAATTTTGAACTATMAGTTAAAACAAGATTAGTTATCCCACTCACCTCCTTTGTTTCCTTCTGTATTTTAATTATTCTGTTATTTGACATTCATGCTGTTCCTTGGCAAACATCATACACCTTTTCAGACCCAGCAGCTGGACTGTCCATCTTCTTCAGTGAAAGCATTTGCATGAAGGTTTTCAGAAGAACACTGCTAAACCAAACAAAATGCTACTAAAGAGTTCTTCTATTTCATTTGAGAGGAGAAAATTACCTATTGCACTTTCTGAGGTGCTTTTCTCATCATCTGATGATGCTCGAGGGGATCAGAGGTTTCTGGGTTTGTGATCTGTGCATGAGAGAAGCCAGGGCAAAGTCTGGCAGAGATTTTGGGCAGTGATAGTCACAGCATTGTCCTCCACTGTAGATGCAGATACTGTCCTGTAACAGGGAGATCTGTGGCTGTGTGCATGCTCCTGCCAGAATGAAAGTATTAAATGTGGGACTCCAAGTCCTGCTCCCCCATTTGCAAACAGCCCCTAAGGAGGAGTGATAAGGGTTATTCATGTTTCAGCCAATTGAGTCTGACTTGTTCCCAGTCTCCCTAATCCATTTCTAACCATGGTGGAGCACAGCCCTTCCAGCCTGAAAACCCAAGCACTTTGCCCAGTGAAATTGCAAAGATAAATGTTCTCCCAAGCTATGTTTACATMATAAATTTCAAAATGTATCACACATTTACTTTTCATATTTTATATAATGGCTTAAAAAGAACACTGCCTAACTACTGGGGCTTCTGGTTCCCCATGTGTGAAGCAGAGGAGCAGGCACACAGTGATGTGAAAATGCACAGAAGAGGAGTGATGTGTTTGCCTTAAACACTTCAATGTATTGGCATGTTGCCTGTTTCTGCTGTACCAACAGAGTTCTTGTGAGGGTAAGGGCAAAGGGAGTAAGCAAAACAAACTGTCTGCATTATACACATGCTTAAATAATTATTTGTATTGATTCTCAGAGCATTTGTGTTCAGCAGAAGTGTAGTATTGTATCCATTGTGGATTGCATTCTATTTTATCTGAAGGTGGGCATAAAAAGCAGGAGAAATCTTCCTTCTCCCAGCTGAGCATCTCCTGGGTGCCTGGTGAGCCTGGAGTGTGGGAGGGAAGCTGAACACACTGATGTGGGCTTCTCCTGCTGGAGGGATGATTTCATCCTTGCTAAGGACAAGACTGAGTGCTGTGTGGAACAGTAAATGTGTAACACAAGAGAAGGAGGGATAATCAACTGTCACAGTAATTAAGGGGCCCAGAAAAAAACTTACAGGACCTTACTCCATCTTTTTCTTTCAGTGGCTGCCTTGTCTGTTGTGGTTGTTGCCAGTCTTGTTCCTCCTGGTTTTAAAACAGTTTTGAAATTTTATAATAGACTCAATGAAAAACAAAAGAGAATTGTGTCACTTCCATCCCTCCTGCTATTGCCCACACTTCCCTCCTCATGGTTACTATTGAGGAGTCAGAAAAGCCCCTGTGTGGCTGCTTTGGTTTTCCATCTCCATCCTCCCCAGCACCTTTGGGGTTTTTTTGAGAGGCTGTGTTTGTCAGCTCCCGTGAATGGGAGGTTACCAGAAAGAATAACCAGGGGTGAAATTGTCTATATTCTGGGGGAAAACATGCTCCTGCCCTCATTACCCATGGACAGAAATAATGACCTCTAGTTGGCATCTGCAATGGTGAATCATGTGGGCTGTTAAAATCAATCCATCCTGCAGGCTACATGTCTGMGGATGTTTCTTCAGAATGGTAAGACAATGTTTTTTGGATTCATTGGATAAAATAATCCACCAGTGTTTCACCTCCTAATGCAAGCAAACCCCTTTTCTTGGTGTTTATAGGGACACTTCTGCCTGTGTATGAGATTGAAATGCTGCCTCTTCAAGAGATTGAAGGTCTCTGCCAGCAGCAATCAGTGGTATAAAAAATGAAGAACGGTTTTCAAGACTCATCCATCCCTAAGCTTCTCTCAGTGACATCCCTGCTCTCTCTTTAGGAAGCATCTTTTGATGAACACATTTTTTTCTCCTGCTGTTGACAGCTCCTTTTTCTGCCAAATTTTTACTTTCAGGAAACTTACTTGTATATTATTTTGAGCTCTTAATCCTGATGGAAACCAATGAGATAAACTGATGCTCCCTAATTTGATGGGCACTCAAAATGTATAGCCTCCTGCTTTATTCATATCTAGTCCTCCCAGGAACTGATGCCATGAGCCAAGTTCCATGGGAATTATGGCCACCTTGTCCCAAATTCTGCTCAGCTCCAGAGGATGGACTGCACTGACTTGCTGGAGCCACAGGGACTCAGGGTAAGATCTTCTCATGACACTGGYCAGTTCAGGAAAGCAAAGTGGCCAGATTGTCAGTGGGGTGACAGAGATTTTCAGTCATGCTGAGACTCTCCAGAGGACTCTGTGTCCTCCTGCTGCCTAGGAGAGCTGTCCTCAGAGAGGTAGTGCAGGGAGGGCAGTAACAGGATTTGTCCTTTATTTCCTGCCTCTGTTTTGAGAGGACATCCTTGAAGACACCCTACTTGGCATGTCAGTCTACATCAGCCTATAATTCCACTGGCTTGGATTTGTATTGAGAGGTGCTTACAGGTGAGTGAGGTCTTATGTACAACAGGGATGTGTAAATACAGATTGGTAATGTGCAGTAAAATTCAGTATTTATTTTAAAAATAAAAATGACAAAGAAAATTTGGACAAGTTCGCCCACTTGCATTTGAAGGGTTTTTTATCAGCTTTTGGTATCCCTGAGGTTTGGCTTTGCTGGGTAAGTCCTTGAGAGCACTGACACTTCAGGAAGCAATATTATGGATTGTCAAGGTTTAATGCAGGAGGAACCATGGTTGTGTCCTTCTCTTTGTGCCCCTTAGTTGTCCTACTCTCATTCACCAAGTAAGTAGACTTGAATTCAAAGAACTTGGGGTTATTTAAAAGATTAGAATCTAGAGATGTCTAGAGAATACACTTCTGAGGGCAGGAGATACTTTCTGTTCCTATGCCATAGAGAACTTGCTGGAGAGGTGACATATTYAGAGGTGCTAATAATTCTTTCTCAGAAGCTGGAGGAGGAAAATCAGGTGATGGTTTAGTTGTGAGAAGTTTCTTGACATTGGCATGTGATTTATCTATGGAAGACCTCATCTGTATCAGTGAACATACAACATTTCTGGAAGACACACACCAAACAATATGGCCTTAAATTGAGAAAAACAGTTCAAGGAGCAGCTTATAGGCCATCAAGTTTGTTTAAAATGTTCTAATAGATGCCTGGAATAAACACCTTGTTAAAAGAGAAAAAAAGTTTCTTTAGAAGGAAAAAAGCCTCAGCCATTCAGGTAAAACAGCATTGTAAATTACGCTGTTGGGAGTTATACAGATGTACTTTAAAATGTGAATAATATGTAAGAATGAGAGAAAAAAACGATTCTGGTAGCTGAAATGTAAAGCACAGCAGATGGGTTGGAAGAAATTGCAAGACATGGTTTCCTGAAGGCCTAAAAGCTGATGATGGAAAGCTTCCCAAATCCTGGTGAGGCAGAGAGCCTGCAGGGTGCCCGAGGGGCTGGGGTAGGAGAGGAGGAAGGGATGTAAGGGAGCATCGTGGGCAGGTGCAATGAATCTCTGCACAAGAGTAAAGGCAGAGATGGGACCATGCTGAGGCCTCAGCAGAAATGTTTTTAAAGCAAATCAATAAAATTTACAGTTACAAATTGCTGGGCTCAGACGCTTGTGCCCTAAAGCTCTCAGAGGATCCGAAGTGTGAAGCTGGTGAACAATTTCTGGCAGTGTGGAGTGTTTAAATACCTCTCAGGAGCAGACAGGAGAGAGACAAACAATTCCAGTCTTCAACAGCCTGTAAGGACGGGGGTGGAAGCCTCAATTCTGCATCCAAGATGGAACAGGAAGGCTCATGGTTTGGGATGATACTGTGGGAAAGAGGTATGGGAATTTTGCAGGAACCCCCTCTGCCCTAAGAGCCAAGGCAAGTGCMCAGGACTGTTCTGCCATACATCACTTGTGGATTTTCTAGAAAAGTCCTTCACCAAATTCTCTTATTGACTTGAACTCTTACGTCACAGAAGAGTTAGTAATAAAACTATTTAAAAGATGGGAAGCAAAGGTGGGAACTAATAATTTACTTAATTATTAGTTAATTAATTAATAACTTAATTCCAGGAAAAACAGTGTTGGAATGTGTTTGAGATATTCATAAATGAAGGAAAAATACAAGAAAACRAACCCAAGAAAACAACTCTGCTGATGATGCAAAGTTGGTTTGTTCTGACAAGCCCAGAGCTGACTCCAAGGGGTGCAGGAGCAGYCTGAAATCCTGGACCAGGAAATAAAAGTGCAATGAAATCCAGCAGCAATAATGCAAATTAATGCATAGACGGGAGAAACTTCTATTTTTGTGCATGGTAGGCACTGCTACTTTGCAATGGAGAGACCATGGAATTATTCTGGATTGATCTCTGGGTACTGCATGGAGTTCATCAGCAAGAGGGCCAAGTAAAGCATTTAGGGATTGTAGAGGACACATAAAGAATCAAAGAGAAAACATTATTATGCAGTTGTGGAAATCAGATTTTAGAAAGCCATCCAAAAATCTTGGATACTGTGTGTATTGCTATGCTYCCTCAAAGAAGGTGAGATAGAGCTAGAAACACTGGTAGTCAGAAATAGTGAAAATTTACTTTGTAAATATAATGCACGAAACAAGTAAATCTCTCTTTTCTCAACATTTAAATCTTGAGGCCTGAATCACTAAAGATTTCCTTGAAATGTTTCCAAGACAATATATYCATCAGAATTGGCCTACACCATGAGCAAAAAATATTCAGTTGTTATGACTCTTATTCAAATAAGTGAAAATTCAGGGAAAGTTGGTCTAAGAGCATTGAATATTTTTTTCAGAGAAAAATCATGCCATTTTAGCAAAAAAAAATTTGGGGTTTGTGCATTTTTTACCAAAAAGGTCCACCAAACAGGCCTGAAGGATCTGCTGTGTGAGGGGATGCATGGCAGGTGAGGGAGGAGAGCTGGCACAGCTGGCATTGCACAGAAATCTTTGTTAAAGATGAAAGGTTTGACAGGTGCTGTAACCTACTAATTGTGGCATTTCCCCATCACCTTCTGATGGTCTAGCACCACTTTCCTCACTGTTTTTTTTACCCCTAAACAGAGTATTTCAGCTCCTGCTAAGTCAGGCACATGCCAAGTGATGCTGCTCCCTGGAGTGTCACTGTTAGAGGGTCTAATCCCTTGTGTAACATCACAGTAAATGTCAGGCTGCYTCACTGACATCCAAGGGTGTTCCCAGTGTAATTTCCACACCTTTCAACACTGTGCTGTGCTGAAGTCTGACTTTTATGTCAAAATAAAGCAGGAGTAAAAAAGCAGCAGACTAGTCATTGCTCTGTACAATGGCAGATAAGCCAACTGAAGGTAATTAAATTTAGCTTTAATTAAAGTTTATATAAGCCAATAAAAATCTAGGTTCTAAAACACTGTTTAACACCAGGATATATTTTTCTTTAAATTTCACTTTGTTGATTAGCATGGTATGAATTAGAAGGAATCCTCAGTCCTGGTATGGAATTATATGATAAACTACATATAGATGAGGCAAATTAGAAGTTAATACAGCATTAAATAATTTTAAACGTTTTCCATTCCATAAAAATAGAACTGAAAAATGCTAATGCATGCTCTAAACTGCCTCTTTCATCATGCTGTTAATACATTATTAAAGTGGTAATTTTTCAAGTGCTTTACTGAATAGCACCTATCATTATGGAGCAATGAATGAGTTGAGGAAAACAAGATATAGAACCAAGACTTTTCAAATGAACAAGAAAAGGTCAGTCCATAATGCAAGTAAAAGCAAAATAGACATGGTCTGTGACATTTGGACAAAATATATACACGTAGAAATGTGAAGGGCCATTGATTGGCYAGAATTGAACTGAAGCCCTGCTGAAACAGAAGTTAAAGAATTGCTATTTAAGATCACYCAGGGGAGGCCAGGGTGCCTAAAACCCCAATAAGAGCTGTGTCAGACCAGGTGGTATCTATAATTACAGATGAATAGCTTGGGAATCACACTTCCAACCGCAGCAGCTCAGCAAGTCCTCCTCACMAAGGGGCTTTCTGTTCCCCACTTGAGGATCTGAGTATCTTAAATGGGTTTAAGCACTTGTTCACCTCTCAAAGCAATGAGGACCTGATGTTTTCTAGACAGAACAGGCATTTCCATYATTCCAGTTCATTGCTGCTTATCCAGTGAGCAGGAATTTGTCTGGTTTTRATAGTGGCTGACTTGCAGAGTTATATTGGGGTGGGTTTGGCTTGGAAGTGCAGCTTGGGTGGGAATTCAACTTCCCAATTAAGAAAACAGTTGTGTAAYTGGGCATTTCTGTCCAGCTGAAATGTACATAATTTTAAAACACTTGAGGTGAAAATCACTTTATGACATAGCTTGTTTCTTACTGCTGGGAAAATGAGGGGCAGGTGCCCAGTTTACCCTTTACATGAATCCTAAGAATGAAAATTGAAAACTACTGAAGATGAAGGACAAAAAGAAAACTGAAGAGTTTTATTTTTACATGTGCTGAAAAAGAGCCAGCTGTTGAAATGTTTTGCTCTTAAAACCAGATATCTTTTATTTCCTGCCTCTTTTTGCTGGGATCTCCCCCATGGTTGCTTAATTAAAGAGAAAGACAAGCCTGGGAGGAAAAGCATCYTGGATATGTGTTCTGATTTGTACCCAAGGACAAGGACTGGAACCCAGAGTGAAGCAAAGGTCCTGCAGGTGAGTGGGTGACTAAAATTATCTGCACTGGAGGGAGAGGATGCTGTGGAACTGCTACCYTTATATATATGTGTGTATTTATACTTGTCAGGAAAGAGAAGAGTGTGTTTCACAAAAGTTATGAAGTCTGGTATTTTGCAGCCTGTAAGATAGAAGCATTTGGGTTGTGTTATTGCAATGGGATACAGAGAGCAATCAAGAATTTTTGACAGTGGATCCAAAGTGAAAAAAAACYCCAAAACACTGTTGATTAAGTTATTTTAAACAATCATTAAAAGCCTAATGTATTTCTTAACCATGGGAGAATGGTTATAATTTCTTCATGTGTGTGCCGTAAGAAAATTCTACAGCTTCTTAAAAAAATTTGAAGAAATTCAAAGAAAGTTGATTTTTTTCCTCTTCTCCTCAGTTTCTCAGGGAAAGGCCTGGCTATAAAAGCAGTGAAAATTACCATATTATCTAGTTGGCTTCCTATCTAAGTTCAGTTATGAGACTGAAATTAGGCTTTATAAAGACACTAACCCTGCTCAAAAGTTGTACAATCACTGAAAGATTTTTTTTTTTTATTTTTTTTCTTCTCAGGAATGGAATATAATTCTTTGATTCTGTCAAATTTTAGGATGGTTCTTATAATGCAGGGTTGCAATCAGTCATAAAATGGCCTTCAAACTTTCCCTCCCTCCCTACAAGGCAGCTGGAGGGGCTGGATGAGACTGATATCTCTGTGCAGAATTGAGAAATGTCCAGCTACATTAAACTTTCTTTTGTAGATGTAACTCAGGGATGCAGGCAAGAGAAAATCTGAAATTGCCCAAAAAAACTAGAGAGTGGGAGCATGAGAGGGAATTGAACCTCAGAAAGACCAGTGCATGCAATGGATTGTCCAAACCCCTGATTTTCTGCGTGGAGCCATTCTCAGAAACGTGCCTCAACCTGCATCTAACATAAGCAACAAAACCAAATAATTAAATGACATGTTTTAAAGGTTTTAGATACCCTTAGAACTCTTTGTAGAATAAGAATGTGTGTGTGTGTAAACCTAAGTTCAGTCCCTAGCAACAGGTTCCCTACTGCATCCAGCTCATGCTCATTTCTTTCACATACAACCTTAGGGAGATTTCTACTGCAGAAACTGCAAACTCTTGTGAATTATGAATATTTTCTTTATTCTCCTGCTCATTTAAAATATTCTCTCAAGCAGTTCATAATGTTTATTTGGTTTTGTTTTGATTATCAAAGTTTCTAACATTTCAATACATTAGAGAATCGGTAAAGCTGTTTTCTCAGTGCAGTGAGACAGCATAAATTAAATGAGATGTGGAAAGTTTATCTTTTGCTTTGTGAATCTGTTCATTTGCAATGGCTGAATTAGTTCATTTTGCATGTTGATAGAATGTCTTGTTCAATCTTGGAAACCACACACAGTATCTTTTTCATTTATGGAAGGTGGCTTGTGCTGTGCACACCATTAGTTTGAGGGGAAGATGGTATTGTCACAAGGACAGGGACAGGGACAGATTCTGATTTGGCTTCACTTTGGATTGTACATTTGAATCCATCTGCCTGAGGAATTGCTCTGGATTTTTACTGTAATTCATAAAGTAAGACTGCAGTGAGTCTATTTGCTGATTTCATACAATTCTCTGAATACTTCCCTCTCTGAATGATTCTTCTGTATTTTAGTACTGCAGGTCCCTCTCTGGCTCTCTTTGACTGGCTCTTCTACTTTTATTTTGCATCAGATTTGACTCTCATTCCTATATTCCTACGCAGGATCCTCGAGAAATACACTTCTTCACATTTCCCCCAAGTTTGATTGAGTCAGTCATTACCAAAATAGAAAATATTTCTACTGGGTGCTTAGAGGCTTTCTGAGAACTGTGATTTGCAAAACATAGGTAGAAAGAAAAAAAAAAACCCAAAACCTAAATTACTTAATTAATTAAGTTTGACCTAGTTGGGTTATTTTCCTTTCTGTTTAGTATTGCTAGATATCTCTATAACTTTACCTGTATATATCTCTCTCCATATAAATACAGTTCTTTCTATCTATCTATCTATCTATCTATCTATCTATCTATCTCCTGTTTATTTGATCTAGTCAGCATTGTTATCAGTGCCAAATGGGGGCAGCTGCATTTGCTGTGGCAAAGGAAGTGTTTTACAGTTTTCCTGGTGCCCTTTGCCTTGGTTTTCTGCTTTATAAGCCCTTTGAASCTGAGAACTGCATCATCCTCTCTGACCTGCTGACACAAAATTTATGGACAGCCTACCTAAAGGAAAGGCTGATGGATAACAAGAACAGGAGGGGGTGGTATGAATTTGATGGATGCTTTGGGGCTCAAAAGCCTGTGAYCAGTCCAGCAATTGCCTTTGTCCATTTGAGTTATTCAGGAATCATGTTCGTCCTTTCCTTTGCTCAGAACTAATAAATCTGTAATAATAAATAGAATAAGTTTGTRTTGTGACAAATGTGCCTGCAGGTGGTGTGCTGGGAGGTGGGACTGGGCCAGGGCTGGGTCACAGAGAGGAAAAGGTGACCCCTGCAGCTTTTCRTCTCCAGTCTCACCCTTGTGTGCTTTTGCAGCTGTCTAAGGTGTTTTGCACAGGCATTGAAGACAAATCACATTTCCCATATCTCTTTCTAGAAGACAGTTCTGATGGAGACTTGTGYCAGTCCTAACAGGAATACTCATGGATTATTTTCTCCTTTTCAACAGAATTTAATTCCAATTTACCAGCTTAAATATATAAAAAATCAACTATTTAAAGAATGCAGTGTGAGGGACCAAAACCTCTGGTTTCTGTATTTCTGAGGGAAATTCTCTGCTCATCARGATGTCTAAACTTTTGCTCCTTATTCACATTTCTTTCCCACTGACTCTTGAATTATTTTTCATTAGTTATTGTAACTTCATGGCAATGCCTGGAATTTGTTCACAGGGCCACCACGGGTCATGCAGGGCACTGGGAGGGGGCCAGGGAGTGCAGAGGAGCATCTCAGCCTKCCTGGGGTGCCTCTGCAGGGCTCATGAGGCTCAGGGGGTGAGACTGGGCTATGGGGCACAGATTCCCTCACTTGCCTCAGAATTGGGCTTTACTGGGGAGTTTCTGTCCAGCTCCCTGTGGACCTGTTGGTTTTTCCAGCTTTTACAGAGATGGAGCAACTGAGAGGCATTTCAAAATATTTTATTCCRTTATCAGTTTTGATGAATAGTGAGACACAAGAGAGTCAGTAGTGAGACACTCTCTCAACATCACCTCTATTCCACAGCCTTCCTAAGTCAGCACAATGTYACATACAGGTGTACAAGACTCTATGAGCTTTCTGTCAMGCTTTAAAAATTCTTTACMAACCCATTTCCCACGTGAACCCACAAGTGAAACCATCAGAAAAGCTTCTTTCCATTTTTCCCTTTCTCAGCCTCCTCCCCATGTCTCTGGTGCCTGTCCTCCTTTCTGGGGGGAAGGGATAATTCAGAGGCGAGGCTGGAATTGTGGGGAGGCCAGTGAGGGGGTCACTGGCCATGGCAGTGCCATCACAGAGAGGGAAGCAGCAGAAACCTGGCCTGGAGAGGCAAAGGGATCATTCACAGCTCTGCTGAGGCCTGCAGGGCACAAATGAGATAGGAAAGGCCAGAATGTGCTGCACAGATGCAGCTTCCCCCCTGTGTGAAGCCATTGCAGGGTCTGGGAAGTGCTGGGGGAATTCCCAGCCCCATCCATCACAGGAGAGCAGGAGCTCAGAGCTCTGAGCTGAGCTGGGAGCAGGCTGTGCTCTCTGCCATCCAGCCTTTGCTCTTGGACAGCTCTTCCCCTTCCTTCCCTCAATTCCACCTGTGCTTTCTGTGCTCAGACTCAAATTCTCACTCTCAAAAATATAACAAGAAAGTCATGGTTATTGTCATCCCCCCCRAAGGCAAATAATTTATGCAATGATGAAAATACTTGTAAGTTAAAAATCTGAGTTTTCCTCTGCTGCTGCCTGCATCACCCTGTACCTGGGAGTGGAGGAGTGGGAGTGCTACCCTGGCTTGGTTAGCTGGGAGCCCTTCCCAAATCCAAAGGCATGGCAGGAGTTGAGCTGTGGCATTTTTTTTTTACTATTTTTTAAAAATCTTTAATTTTTGCCTCCTTTTTGATGGTTCAAAACGAATCACCTTCTGACACTCTGCCAATGGCCTTGCTAGATGGCTCTGTGGTGGTGGCCTGGCGCACTGCTGACACTGGAAGTTAGATTTTCTAGTGTGAAATGGGATGGATAATACACTCTGTCCATCTGTAAAGCATGCTGATGGCTGGAAGACAAACAAAATACCAAAAAACCAAACAGTCAAATAAAGAAAATGTACGTGATCAATACAAGGTCATCATTTGCTCTGCAGGAAAAATAGGCAATCTATGTTCTTTTGCAGAAATACAGAAAATAGCTCAAATTGCACAGGTTTTGGATTGAGGCTTCTTCAGTGAGTGCTGTGTTTGACTGACAGGTGTAATTTAGAAGAAGAAAGGATGCTATAAATATTTTTAAAGACAACATAGCTCCATCTCTGAGTATAGAGGTCTTTCTGCCTCACAAACTGCATATAAAGATGCATGTCCTTAGGAGACAGTRAGTAAAGTAGAAGTGAAGCTTTTATCTCTCCAAACCATTAAACACAGTGACAAAAATAAGGCTTGCTCACATAATACCTTACCTATGGAAAATGGAAGAGCACTTTAAATGATGCTGTATGATATACACACCCTGTATGCTAAAATAATGACATTAAATTTAACAGTTTTTTGGTTGTTAATTTAATCAATCAGATGTAATCAGTGTATTAATTATTGTCAGTTTATGAATTATCAGGGATTCCTGAAATTTTCTTGGTGTTTTTTGTTGATAGATGTGATGAATGATATTTTCAAATGTTGGCTTGTTAGCGTTAAAGATGCTCTCACTGAGCATCTCTGGTTGAGCTGCTTGCTTTGTGATGCTGGGGTGAATCTGCTCCAAAGGCTTTATCCCCCCAGAGATTCTGCATTAGGCAGCAGATTCTCATGATGAAAAGCAGAGCTCTCTGAGGAAAGGATATTACAATTTACCACACGAACAACCAAGTTCATTCACAGGGCACTGCTTACAGATTCCTGCAGAAAATCCTTACAGAATCAGTGCATTTGGGCTACCATACAACCTGTTAGAGAGGCTCAGCCTGAGGAATGAGATCACAGCAAGGTAAGCGTGCCTGTCCCAAGCAGAGCTGGCAGCTGCTGGGTGATTTGAGGCCAGCTTGTTCTGAAGCCCTGGAAGCCCCTGTGCCTGACCCCTGCCCACCACCAGATGGTCTGGGTGTGCTGCAGCCCCCTGACAAAAGGCTGAGGAAGAGCAGTGGGCTTCACCACTTGAAATTTAATGAGGAGTGAAAAGAAATGAGTGCAGGTTTGAAAGATGCTTGCCTGATTTTTTTTTTTTTTTTCCATCTCCAAAACGACCTTGCATTTTAAATGGCTGCAGATTAACACCAGTAATGAATCCCAAGTGTCCAATGCACATCAAGGCTGGGTTCAGGAAACATTAAGGGATACCTAGGAAGAGTCATAGATTTTACACAGAGAGTACAGTAATGATCTTGCAGACAAAAATTAATGATTTAAGAAAAAAGCAGAAATGTTGTTCTCATTCCCAAGGTTAGGGAAGATAAATCAGAAGCGATTGCTTTGCCCAATTGCTTGTTTTGGGATAAGAAACTTGATTTAGCTGTAATGATAAACATGGAARGGCTTGGGAGCTGCATCAAGACTCRTGGAATTCAGAGGCTGATGGCAGCAGGGTGCCTTGGCTGCACTTTACAGCCAGGCTGGGGGGCTCAGGTCCTTAGGGAGGTACTGGGGAAYATTGAATTGTTAATATGGAAACACAGATGTGTCTGTTGTGATGAAACACCACTCTTCAAGCTCCACTGAGCAAGATGCTTCCATTTCAGAGTGGGAAGAGGTGGACATGGCAGAGGGACACCCACTGGTGCATTTGAGTGGCTCAGAGGCAGCTGAAATAGATAGGAGTTATCACCAGTGTGTTCAAAAGGAGCTTGATTTGAAGGTGCTGACACCCAGCAAATTGAGGTGGAAKGATGCTCATTAGAACTAAGGACCTCAACAGGAAACCCAGCCAGAGCCAAATGAGGAGGTGGTAAGTGACAGGAAATTGATCCAAAAGCAACTTCAGAAACATTGGGAGATGTGGCTCAATTTTTTTTTTTTTTCACAGTTAAAGGAAAGATTGTTTAGAAGCCCCAAAAGAAGATTTGTTTGGAAAAAAATGAGTTTAAATTAACAAAAAATCATTTTGCTGTAAAAAATATATATAGAATCTATAGAAGAAAGAATATAGATACAGATAGAATATATAGAAGAAAGCAAGTGAGAGAGATAATAGAGTAATGAAATATATGATCATATTTGACCAGTGAGTGCTTGAGGTCCCATCTTGTGGGCTTTATCAAATAGTTAAAAGTAAAATATTTTAGGAAATGCTACAATTTGGAATGAAATTGCATATTCTATCTATAATTGGAACTAAAATGATGCCTTCTGGGCAAATTGATATTCTGAAGAATGTGAATATCAATCAATGGGTCTGCTCCCATCCACACTTGCTGTAGGCTGTSTGTCCTATCTCTAAGCCAGCAAAAGTTGCATTCTTTGCAGCATTGAAAAATTGTGTTGTATGAAGTGTGGGAGCAGCTACAAAGCGCTCCTTGAAGCAGCAGAAGCCCGGTGTGGGTGCTGTACAGAAATTGTGATCCTTGCTCCAAGCTCGGCRAGCTCTGCAGTGGGGTGGGAGTGCTGCAGGCAGCAGCCAGGCTGGGGTGAGAGGGGCCTGGATCAGGGCTCTGCTCCTGAAGGGATTGCTCCTGCTGGCCTCAAAGCCACAACCATCTGCATATTCTCCTTCTTTCCTGTGATAGCTCTGGCTTACCTCTGCTGGGGAAGAGAGGGGATTTCTTTGGCAAGTCCCTGAGCTCTTTGTGGTCTGGGAAACCGCGAGGGCACATCCCAGGMGATGTCCAGGTTGTACATCCCAGGTTCTGTGGAGGAAAGGACCTGCTCTGAGCAGGAGGGGGCTGAGCAAAGGTCCMACAGCAGCCCAGGCAAGTAAACATTTCTTCCTCCAGGAGCCAGGTTCAGACTCACCCAAACCCAGCATTTGTGTCCTTGCCAGTCTGTGCATCCTTCTCCAAACAGCACCACCTCTGCTTCTGCAGACCTGCACCGGCATCAGGGCCACTGAAAGATGTCACAGACATCATTTATAAAAAATCCTTTTGCCAGGATCTTTTCTCCTGAGAAGCTGAGAAGCTTCAGCTTCTCCATGTTTTGCTGCTTTGGAATGTGATTTGGAGAATTGTTTACCCAGCATGTGAAATTGTTTTTACTTGATGACCARTGACAGCCACCTGTGTCGAGGCTGTGAGCAGTCACAGGATTTTATTATCGTTCCATTCTTTTCCTTTGCTAGCCTTCTGATGTCTCCTTCATCTTTTCTTTTAGTGAAGTCTTAGTGTATAATTTTCTTTTAATATATCATAAAAAAATGAATCAGGCTTTCGAAACATGGAGTCAAGATTCTCATCTCTTCCCTCATCCTGGGACTCCTGTGAAGGCCACCACAGAAAGATATTGTTTTTTAGTGTTTAATCCTTTTTCTGCCTCTCTATTTTCCCACTATTGCAACCTTACACATCAATAGTCGTTTGGCATCTTTCATAACAACAAAGTGAATCTCCAGGAGCTTTAAGTAGGTAATAAACTTAACTCTAATTCTTTTGTTTGCACTAACAGAGTATGTTTGAAAAGACATTTCTCAGCAACAGGAGACTGAACTTTCTGCTCTAGCCCAGCAGGAGAATTCTTATGTACCAGCAAGATGAAAAGGGATGCAGGTACCCAGCCCTCACTTGCATTCATGAAAAATCTCATTTTAGTTATTTAGTCTGATCAAGATGGGATGAATTGCTTAAACATTCCGTGCACATAATTTTGTCAGTCAAAAAAGGCACAAAAATCTGTGTTAGCAGCTGGTGGAGTATGTTGGATCAAAACCTTTCAGTGTGTCTTTTAGATTTTTTTCATCTGCAGTTCACTCTTGACTCATCAGTGCCATAACTGAGAAAATGTTAGTTCAGATTGTGTAGCCACCACCTCATACTGTCCTCATTCTTTCTCATGGTCCCTTCCCCAGTGACCAGGCTTTTTTTTTTTATTTTATTTTTTTATGTGAGGCATTGAATGAATAATAAAAAAAATCCTAGGACAGGTGCTGTTAAAAGATTAGAATTTTACATTGACAAAAATAAGTTATTGAGGCTGATGTACAATCATACAGGAAAAGACTTATTTTCTGCCAATTTAATGTAGTAACAACAGATAATAACACATCTTAGAGTTCTCAAGAGGAGCAGGAGGGTGTTTATTCTTTTTGGGCAGGTGGTGCCATGCCCAAGCCTGGGTATATTGCATAAATATTGTTAGCATCAAACATATCTCAGAGAAGCAGCCCGATGATGAATCATCCCCTTGGAGAGGTCCCAAGCCACCATTTATTTTTATCTACCTGCATTTCTTACAGGCACTTGGTGCTTTTGGCTCTGCTGAGAAAACTATATTATGTGTAATCCTTCTTCTTCTTTTTTTTTTTTCCTTATCCATTTTTACTATGACAACAGGAAAAACCTTGGCAAGGAGCTAGACACCTCCAAGATGGAAATTCTGTTCTACAGCCAGTTAGAGAAATTGCCTTAAAAAAAAGAGGATTTTAAAAATTATTTCAAAGCCTGAGAGATAACAATTTAGAATCTTTCTAATTTGTGTCATTTCCTTACTCAGACCCCAAGAGAGTTTTGGAGAGTAACTGGACTCAATCACTATGTGAAGTCTCACACAGTTTTCTAAATTTATRGCATGGCTGGTTTGGTATAAGCATTGGGAATCACCCAGGGTGACAAGAGATGCATTAAGTTACCTGATAGCTTGGAGCACCAAACTAAGACAGGGAAAGGCATTTTCTCCATATAAAACCCCAGTATTTCCTTACATAATACATTGGAAATCCCAAATAAGTGATCATGGGTTTCTGAATGGCAGCAGGAGGCAGAAGTGCTCAGTACAGAGAAGGTGGAGTGACTTTTGCTTCCCCTGAGGATCAGGAGGAGCTTCATGGTCCCCAGGGAACTGCTTGTGACAGGAGGCAAGGTGCAATTCATCAGGAATTAAAATACAGCCATGGCTACAGCCTGACCCCCAGCATTCAGCTTAGAAGTGCTCAAAGGCTGGAACATAAAACTGTTTCTTGAGGTGAAAGCCTTCCTTGGGTTGCTGTTATGGAGAAAGCCTCTTAAATGTCAGTCAAGAGAGCAAACGATGACTTTACCYCTTCTCAGTGCTTAATTCTAGATTTGAGCAGGTGTCACTGGAGGATAAATGGCTTGAAGCACAGCTAAAGTCAGGATACTGTAGCCTGCTTTTAGGAAAGATGCAAGAAAACAGAGGTTTTCAAGGGTTGCCTCTCCTTTTGTGGGGACAGAAGTAATTTCTTGAGAAGATAGCCATGTTTTGTCTCTTGCCATTGTAGCTATCTTAGACTGTGACCTTGGGGTATGTTTTATATTATYATACCTTCATTCTTTCTGGAACAACCAAAGATAGAGGAGGTTGGAGATATTTTCACCACTTCAGACATGCAAAGATGGAATAGGATAGAAACCAGAAAAAAAGTCAGTTGTGTGTCAGAGGAAAAAATGCCATTAAAACCAGAACTCCAGCACTCCTGGTTGCCTTATGGTATTTCTAGAATTAAAATAGCTCATTGCACAGCTCATGGACCTCTTCCAGTACCACCACCATGAATTTAGAGCATCTCTTTGTAGATCAGTTCTGTTTTCCTGAGAGCAGAATTCATCCTCATAGGAACAACTAGTAGTAAAAAAACCCCAAACCTAGTAATAAAAGTGAAATCATATTTTTTTTTTCCTTTTTAACTGACAGTGCTTCATTCCCTTAAGGTACAACCAAAGTCAAGAAAGCCCCTTGCTCCAGCCCTCAAACTCCAGGAGATTATCATTAAAATGCTCAACATCTTCTAAATCTGTAATTGAAAGAACTTCTCACACACAAAAATGAAGCTCAGGCAGATGAAGAGATCAGGGGGGAATTGGTAGTGCAGTTCTTCAAAAGGCAGAAAGGCTGAGCTGTTTTCTGACTGTTGTTAAATCTGGATTAAAGGCAGTATGAGGCATGTGCATGAGATTGGCCATGGGCAGGCAGGGGCGAGTCAGGGAATTCTGGGCAGAAGCCACCACAAGCAGCTTGTGCCACTTCTGGAGTCAGCTGTTCAGAGGCAGTGTTAAGCCATTCCCTCACTGTGGTGTGCAGGGACCCAGCACTGCCTTTAGAGATGAGTTTTGGTGMCTTGAATGGAAGCAAGCACTTCACAGACTGTGTTTGTAGCAGTGCTAGGCTTATTTTGTCTCAGAAATTATCTAGAAAAGAGCCTGTTCTTGTGCTGGCATAYTTTTTTTTAGTTTTAGAAGCTGGCATGCTTTTTTTGGTATTTAATGAGCTAAGCAATACTTACTCACTGCTTTTATGTGCAGAGAAATTTKATATATATCAGGACTTAAAGTTTGTTTTCTGCTTTTGCCAAATGACAGATTACTCTCTGTTATTCCATTTRGCTCTACATCCCCCACAGATTTACTCACTGTGCAGTGACTGCTGCTGTGTGGCTGCTGTTTAGTTATTTTTCTTTCAGAGCTGAACACAGAAACCAGTTTTAAGTGGCTGTTAGCAGTTTTAAGTGGCTGATAGCAGTTTTAAGTAGCTGTTAGTAGTTTTAAGTAGCAATCTGGATACTGCCCAGGAGGAACAAAACTCTGCTGTGGGATCCAGAGCCACCAGAGGGAATGAGCCACAATGAGCCATGCAGGATGACAGAAGGTCCTTGCCCTTCTCCTGGCCTTCTGTGTCTTATGAATGCTGAAACTTGGTCTCCCTTGCCCTGGATGGGTGCTCAAAACATTGATTTTCTTCCTAAGCAGTGGCTTTTCAGAGTGCTGTGGCCARAGCTGTGCATTAAATTAATTAATCATGTATTAATATCAATACATGTATCATGTATCAATATCAGTCATAGGCGCAGGAGTATCTGAGCCCAGGCCTTGAAATTAAAGAGGGGGTACTGCCTCCAAATGTCCATGAGGGATGCAGCCTTGTTCTGCCAGCAGAACTATCTCCAGCAAGTCAAATTGTGCAGCTGCCATGAGGCTCCACTCAGGTCTAAGGGCAGGGAGACAATGGGAAGGGAATGCAGAGATTGCCAGCTTTCTCCCTCACTTCCCCCTCATTTTTCASATGTATAAACCATATTTACCCTCCACAGCTCTCCAAGAGCTTCAGGGTTTTGTCTTTTTACCATAACCATGAAGCAATCATTAATTTTTTCACTGCTTCATTGCAGTATCAAATATGGAAGAACTGGTGCCAGCCAGCCCAGGATCATCAAACCCGAATCACAAAGCAAACCCAGAGAGGGTCCCTTTCACTGTGCTGCCCCTCTGAGCCTGATCTGTGGCCAGGGAGGTCAGAAAAAATATTCCTGTTGTGTCCTGGGGCTGGGAGACCCTCCAGGCTCCCAGTAATGGTGGATTCTCTCCTGTGCATCAGGCAGAACACAAATGGAAGTGGGATCAAAGATGTTACACGAGCCCTAAGCAGAATAAATATTATATATATGTCAAATCTGTCACTTCGTGTTTCTATAGAAAGTACTTTATACATTAGAATCTGTCAGCCTTTATTGTCTCTGTTTGAGTTGGTCTCTGCAAACCCTTAAGCTAAATATTGACTTTTTGCATGAAGAATAAGATGATATACTTAGGGGATGGATCAACAGGCCAAGGAGGAAATGCAGGCTGGGCAGCAAATCAATGGTGAGATTCAGTTCTTCAGGGCATAGGATGAAGCCAGGCATTGTGCTCCTGAAATCATTTGCTTTGCAGTTTAGAAATGTACAGAAATTCACTGTGTCTCCAAATGTGGTTATCCCATCTTAGTGCTGTTGATCTGAATTTTTTTRATGCTCATTACCCTGGACTGCTGAMACCAATGTGTTTGAGTATCAAGGAAAGAAAGGTTGAGGCTTTTGAGGAAAAMTGCTCCTCCACTTTTGTTTTTCTTTTCCTTTTCAGCAGTACATGAAGTTTAAAGCAGTTAAATTTTGGGGTACRTTTCTTCTCACATTCTGGGGTCCTTCTCATATTCCCTTCCAGTCTTTGCTTGGAAAATAATGTCACCTTAATTTCCTGTGAAACAGTCTTTATTCAGCTCTAGGGGTGTGTTCATACAGACATGTGCATGTATATCTATTTGTATTTGTGCAAAAAAGTCTTTAGACTGATGTCTCATACTAAAAATCCACTCTGGGCAYTTGCCTAATGTGTTATAACAATAGAAATGGAAAAGTAGGCATAAATAATGGACAGTACTGCTAAAGGCCAATTACAGACCCTTATCAGAATAGCAAGAATTTCCCTTTGATGTGTCCTTGATTTTGGCAGAACTACACAAAATGTATATTGTCAGTCTGTGGGAGTCAGAGCTCTTTGCTGGAGTCTAGCACAGATTCTTCAAATTCTCATTACATATTTCTCTTTTATCTACCCAAAAAAGCTGTGCCACTTGCTTCCAGCTAGTGAGGAATTCGAGCAAGTTTTGTCTCCATTGTCCCTTTCCATTTTTGATGCTCAGATGGAAAAGCCACCCTTTGGCCTCATGCAATTTGCTTCATCATACTTAAAAAATCTAAGGTAATTGCAAAATTGAATGTAATTCATTTTCCCAATGCACTARTGGGGAAGTAATGAGTTAATGGCTTTTTCCAAAAAAACAAAATGTAACTCCAATAGTTTGGATTCTGCAACCTGATTTAGAGTGCTTGTACAAGAGAATGTGCAGCACTTTCARGAGCAGATTTAAACAGTTGCTCTCYCTGGAGCTCCAAATGTTACATTTTTCTCTAGGGATCTGTGGGAAACAGAGGGGCTGAAAGAAAAAAGGCAAGGCTTGATCCTATTGCAGAGTGCAGTGCTGCAGCAGCCACAGGAGAGGCTGAGTGCTCTGCACAGCCCCTGGTAGGCTTGGAAAGGAGTAATTCCTGCCTTTTGRTGAACAGAATTTAACAATTTAAACAAATTTAACAAAGGTTAAAAAAGATTGTTATTTCTCACACCTATTCTACTGGGGGCAGGGGAGAGACAGAGATACCTGATTTATGTACAAGGTGGGTAAGTGTCCACATGGTCATTGCAGTTATCTGCACACATTTTAGAATAAATTACCTGTGACTGTTATGTTCATGTTAGATTGTGGTCATGTCAGATCATGTTATGGTTATGTTAGATTTTGCTGTTATCGTCGTACACAAAACAAGAAGCTGAGCAAGGACCTGAGAAGGAGGAGKGGGCTGGAGMTGCCAAGTGGTGAGGCTGGGGACTCATCCTGAAGCCAGGCAGGCACTTATAGGCAGTTCTTTCATTACCTTCTGATCCCAAAGATCCTCAACATTTAGCCTCTCCTCTCCTCTCCTCTCCTCTCCTCTCCTCTCCTCTCCTCTCCTCTCCTCTCCTCT
>JACDOX010000036.1:5011130-5098899 GCA_014549065.1 Cardinalis cardinalis
CTCACTTTTCTGTATGACCCAGAATTCTTCAAGGAAAGGCCATTATCCAGAGATATAAATATTCATAGAGAGAAAATTAATAAATATTTGTATATGTGTATATATAGAGAGTTATTTGTCACTGTCCAGTATATAGTTATATATATATATATATATATATATATATATATATATATATATATAAAATATATACATACATTTATGTACCTGCATGCACGTATATATATATATGTACATATTATATATTCACACATGGAGGTACATAAAAACAGGTCTGTATGTATATATATTTTTGAAACATCCATTCCACTCTAATTCAATCCAATCTAATTCAAATATAATAAAGTCCCCCTGAAAGGGAAGCTCCTGTAACTTGCCAGGGGAATGGACCCACAGCACCCATTGCATTGTGGAGAAAAAGTTCTGGTGTCCCTGCTCTTGAGCACACAAAGAGTCAGAAGCAGGGATGTGTTAAAAACATGCTAAAAATAGTCTTGGGTTTAAATCTGTGCTTTTACAGGTAGTAAAAGATTCACAAAACCAGAGCGAGATACCTTGGCCCAGACATAAAAACACTTTGGGATTTAGGAAGAACACCGATGCCAACTTCACAATACAGATTGTTACTGAAAACTGCTTCTAACACTGTAAGTAATCTGCTGTCACGGACCTAAGATTTCTTTATTTTTTTAAAAGACATTATCATTTAAAAAAATAGTAAAAGGTAAATACTATCAAAGAAAAAAAAATTGAAAGGATGTTTTCAGTTTCCTGGGCCTCAGTGCTGCTATCCAAACGCAGGCAGATCTGGTGTTGGAAGAGTGCTGGGCTCCAGCAGGAGATAATCACAGCTTATGCTGGACATCTGTGGTCCTCAAAGAGCTGCTAAAGCTCTGGGTGTGGAAATCAGGTGAGCAGAAAATCRGCTTTTAAATTCCTAAACCAAAAACTACCCAATTAGGGAACTTCAGCCCCAGTTCAGTATCCTTGCAGAGTTCGTAGAAAATCTAAAAATTTTAGTATTTATTTGTGGACTTGGTAGCCTACAAAAATCCACACTGAAGGACATGCAGTGACTCCCAGCTTTGTCTGATGTGATAAATAAGATCACTAAATATTTTTTAAACATCTGACTTCCTCTATTTTTTGTTAATATTTCATTGTCAGCTTCTTATCTCCACAGTTAATTTAATTTGCTATTATACCACCCACAGTGCTTACTTGTTCATTCACTTTCATCTCCCTCTGTATCCCACAAGAATCTAGAGTCAGGCTCCTGCCACAGTTCTACTTCACATAGGTAGCTGGTGAGAACAGCAGAGCTATAAATTTTATGTGCTCCATTTGCATCACCAAAAATCCTGGAAACTCAGTTGTACACATTGTTTGCTCAGTTGTATACATGCCAGCAGCCCAGAACTCATTTTAAATTATAGTTATTTATGTTTTTGTATGGCATTGAGTGCCTGTTTTCCCCTCCTGTCGTCCATTCTTCACCAAAAGTTGTAATTCTATTCTTGATTCCCTGGTTGTTACTTCTGGAGATATTTTGAAGGTTTGTGTAAGCTGGAGCACATTTGAAACAATCAATCCAGTTAAGCACATGGCAAGCAGCACTTCTCCAGTAATTGCTGCACTGCATCACCTTTCCCCTTCAGCCTCTTCAATGCCAAGATCTTCTCACAAGGAAAAAAAAAACATAACTTGAAAAAAAGTATGTTTGTGACGAAGATATTCATTACAAATTCTGTACACATTGGTTGTTTGCAATGATTTTGTTTTTCCACTTGTTCCTCAGGCAGTAACAGTAAATTTGGGTGCCTGTGACATTGCTGCAATTCTGCCTTTGAATGAGGCTCATGCCATATATTGCCTTATAAATACTGACTTGCTTTAAGTCCCATGTGTGCCTCTCATGTAGAAATGAAACAGACAGTGCAGTCATTATTCAGCTTAATTTGCAATATTTATTGCCCTTGGTGGATTCAAATGTATTTGTAACGCTCACAATAAATGACCTCTGGGTTTCAGAGATGCATTATCTTAGGAAAAACTTGCAAGGAGTAAATAATGCCCTTCCCTTTCTCTCTAGGAGTATTTCTACAGTGCTACTATTGTGTCCTGTACCTAAATTTAATTCATGYTAAGCTGAAGGACTCTGGCTCCTGCTATAGTGTGAAACAAGGGTAACATTTGTGTAAATGCAGTGAGAGGAAAAGCAACTCTATGACTTGCCCTGGTGACATTTGGAGAAAAATGCCTATAAGGACCAGCTGTAGAGCAAATGTGGAATAATCCTGGGAGTGAAAATGCTGCCTTGTCCTTGGGATGGGGAGTTCATTATCCCTCACAGCCAGGGGATTTGTCTGTGCTCAGGGAAGAATGAACTGCATAAGCATGGCCATCAAATCAGTGTCCAGTCCCTTACCATGAACTGGAATCCACAGGAGAAGCAGAGGCAGCAGTAGAGTGGCAGCTGCACCCCTGAAACAATGGGCAGCTCTCCTAGTGTCTTCCTGTTATTGAAAGCTGTGTCATTTTAGAGCTAAAATAGTTTAATAKTTGAAGATCAGACCSAAAATGTCAGATGATTGGATTAKGTRTAAAACCGTATTCAACATTCMTAATCCATAGATTRGCACATCTAGTTCTAAGCTTCCCAATAAAAGAGAAAGAAACATTMTTTTATTTTAATGTTAAAAAAGGARTGATAAATTGACTTTTCTGGRGTCCCATTGTAAGTCTGTGCTAGACATTTGTGTTTTCTCTGAACTATCCATGCCAACTTTCCCCACCTTTCTGTGGGGTAAGCCTAATTTTTATATTTTTCTTTGCCCTTTAAAACTCCTTCCTTCCAGTCAAAGGACAGATATCAGAAAGAGATAATCAGAAGGAAAATTTATGTTGGAATTATGGGGACAGACTCCAGTAGGTGCAGTCCTCTTTGAATATTTTGCACTTGCTAATAAAGGCTAAAAGTTCTGTCAAACAGATGTCCTAGTTATGTGATATGCAAAAGAGGCTGATTGAAGAACTGGCARAGAAGCTGGATTTGAGATTTTAAGGCTATTTTAAATTAAATATTAATAACCTGGAAATCAAGAGAGGAAAGGAAGAAAGTTTCTGTGTTATACACAGAATAGGAAAAAGRGTTTATTCTTGAAAGAAAATTCTTAGGATACACTTCACAACTCCTGATCTTTTCCAGCAGAAAAGAAAATCTCAGTGTCACAGAAATTCCTGTTGCAGAAGGTAATTTTATTCAATTCATAAATCCTTATAACAAAGATTTTTGCTTTGCCAATTATCCAGRCATTCATTTCACAGGAGATAATGAAGTATGTGGTAAATGTTTCAGCTGATCTTATTTTAACTTTTCACCATTCATGTGACAAAATGCCATACATAAAATCTTACATCAGGTGTTTTATTGGTGTAAAAAAATGATACCTCAAAACATTATGCATGCTCATGGATGAGAGTCTAAAATCAAAACCCATAAAATGTGTTATTGGAGGTTGTGTTTTTCATAAATGGCATCTGTGCTCTCCTCCCATAATGTCACTGCCAGAGCAAAGTGAGATAATAAAATCCATTTTTCTTTGGCTTATTTTCTTTATAAATGATATAAAAAGAAGTCATACACTTATTACCTTATTGAGATGCTTTTTAAGCTTTGATATTTGCAGAGAACTACAAAATGTCCTTCCTTCTAAGACTGACAGTGGCTGACAGAAATGAATCCACAGGCTTCTCTCTCTTGGACTGTTAGACTGGATTATTTGCYTTTAATTCAACTTATGGATATTGTAATTATCTTAGGAAAGTATAAGGGGGTGTAATACATTATTGCCTACATCTGGCTCCAAAGCAGTTATGCAGAATAATTAAAAAAATAGAACAAAGCCCTATAATTATAAAGAGCACAACCCTACCAGTTAAATTTAGATAAAAAACCCCCATTGTTTTATTAAAAAACCCCAGTGTATAAAATAGATAGGAAAATGAGTGACAAATGTCTATAAAATCAGCTTGGAAATAGCTAAATAAATCTTCCTTCTCTGACTCTGAATTGCCATTCTGATCTTTGCAGAATATATATAAAAATTTCTCTAGCTCTGGCTCACCTAACTGCATTTTGGAGCATATTTGGTGCTGTATTTTCTATTCCTCTGCTATGACATAAAAATAGAAACTTTGCTTTAACTCTCACAGGTCCTAACTGGTTTTGTCTGAGGAAATTTTATTTGGTGGGAATATAGTGATGGAGTTTCCACAGCATTTATAGGCCTTAAAATTTGTGTGCAATTGCTCTAGAGAAATACTCAATTTCTGCTTCACCATGGCCAAGTGTAAGAGCTCACTGAGCTCATTGTGGAACTCAACAGAGTTCTTTGTTGAGACAGCYGAGCTCAGAGCAAAAATCCTTCTGTTCATATAGTGCATAAGCATTCACCCCTGTGGTTTTCTGGAGGGACTTTTTGCTGGTAGCTCTTTACTTTCTTGCTGTTCTCCTATCCAGCTTTTCTGACCTGATTTTCTCCCCTTTATGGTCCCATTACTCTCATTCCTGGAGTCAAATGGGGCTGCAGAAAGACTGAGTGCTGGATGGGAACTGCATTAACAACTGTGACAGGGTTATTGCCTGCTGTCTCTGCAAATGTCTTTTTTGATCTTTACTAACAAACAAACTCGCTTAAACTGAGTTTAGTTCACATTTCTGGTGAGCTGAAGCAGGTGCAGATTGTCCTCAGGGAGTTGTCCTGAGGGACACTTGACATGTGCCTGTGCATAAGATCAAGGATTCATTTTGCTGCTTTCAGAAATCCACCCCAAAGCCACCTCGGGACTTTTCCAGATTTAAAACAGCRTCAGAGGGGTTCTGTGGGCACCTGGAGAAACCTGAGAAAGCTGCTTCAGTCTAGGGGGATAAACAGAAATAAGCATCAATCACTCCCAGCACTGCATTTTGGAACGAGTTATCTATGAATAATCTCTTTTTTTGTTTTGCTGTGGGCAGGGACGCCTTCCACTGGACCCGGCTGCCCTAAGCCCCACCCAGCCTGGCCTTGGAAAGTTTCAGGGATGGGCATCATTTTGTAGAAGGTGATTTTAGAAGCCAAATTCCCTAATTTCAGGGGCCTGGCTTTGGTAGTGTTTCAAACTTACCCACTGCACTACCTGAGGTGTAACAGCACCAATAGTGCTGGGTGAATCACAGGAATTTTATTTCTTACCAGCCTCCAGGTCTGAGCCTCTAATTAGACAGCTGAAATGTGGCTTCCCRTGGTTTGTCCTGCTCAGCCAAACTGCTGGGCCAGTGTCTGCTTTTTTAGAAACTTAATTTCTTTCACCAAGCCTTTCAAATGCAGAATGAACTGGATTTATAAAGCTCTCATGACTYGCAGCTCTGGCTTGGACACCTTGTGTTCCACGGGTATTTATACAGCATTGAAACAGCCCCGAGCAAGATTGTAAGGCAGCACTCCTAGAGAGCCCTCATAAAGAAGAGATGTTCATCTCATCTGGCAATTGCTGAGAACAAAAGAAAAAATATATAAATTATATTTAATGGTGCCTGGAAATGCTGTGTGCTGACAATGGAGGCACAATCCCTCTCTGCTGCCTCCCTGCCTCTGCAGCATCCTCAGCAGTGAGCCCGGGCTGGAGCAGCCTGTGCCAGAAACAGCCCTTGCATTTGCTTTTCCTTTCAGGAACAAGCAGGCTTTGTTTATCTGGGCTGCCTACTGGGACTATTTGCACAATGTCTTAAAACTTTCAAGAGAGACCTTCCCTGACTAAAGCAACCGTAATAAAGCAATTGTTAAATTTAATTTCTGCCAAAAGAGTGAGTTACCTTTTACTTTATTGCCCCAGTAAAAAGGATGCTAAACAAATGCTGAAAGGTCACAGATGGAATTGAGGGAAGTTTTTTTTAATTGCTTAAAAAAAATGAAAGTACTCTGCATATGTGGATAAATGCATTGTTTTTTTTCCCCATGTCTACAGTGTTARGTGTCACATTTCTGATTTCTTCAGCACTGCAGCTTTATGTTATTGTTGTAAAACTATATTAATCCATAAAACAAGTGCTGGCTGAGGTTTTTAGTGCAGGCTGAGGTAGGAGATGCCACAGGAAGGACATAAACACCAATGTCATTAGACATCTGCTGTCCCTCAGCTGCTGGGTGTCCAAAYCTGCTCACCAAAGGCTTTCCCTGCTCCTGCACCAAGAGCAGATCCCACCAAGGATGAGCAGATCCCTGCAGGGGTTTGGGAATTGTGCCACCAAATGGCTCTGCCTGCTCAGACAYCCTGCACAGGATCCTGCTCCCAAGGGCATTGTGGGTGGTGTTTTGAAACCCCTTCCCTCGAGAACAAGGCTGGAATTGCAGCTCAACACTGGTGTAACTGAGCTTCTTGCTGTCAGAGAAGGCAGGAGGGAATGAGTCCATCATTTATGTGCAACAGCCCAAACATATCAGARGGCTGCATGGGCTGTGCAGATGTGCCAGACCAAGCAGGGAAGGTGAAAATAACTTTGGAGCTGGTTGATCTCAATAGTTGGTCAAGACACAGCAGCGACGAGGCAGTAAGAAGCAAAAGATTTAAGACTTAGTCAACCTGAAGATGTCAGGCTTTATACCATTAAAAATGCAATATTTAGTGATTCAYCTTCAGATCTTTACTGAATTAATAACTAAACTGATCTATAGCCYTTTTTTTGGCTGCCAACAAGGGAAAAATCAGCGACAAATACAAAATCTGCATGTGGGAGAAGGTAAAATTTAAAAGAGGACCTTGGTATATAAATTCAAGGCAGTTTTAACTGATGAGGGAAGAGTATTGGCAGGCACTGGCAGGAGAAAAAAAATGATACTGAAAATATGATGGATTTGTTGAGGCACRCTACAACAGAAGTAGTATAAAAAAATTAGTTATGGAAAGAAACATTCAMAAATGTTTTCATTATCGTATTTGGATAAGTTCTGCTGACAGACAGAAAATACAAGAGGAAAAAAATTATTTTCCCTGTAAGATTTGAGAGGATATAAAAGAAGAATGAGTGTATCCTTCAAGAATGTGGATCCATAGCTGAAGACAGCAAACAGGAAGGTGTTTTCCTAAAATACTCTTTGTAAAAGTTGGTTGGTTTCAGAACTATGTTAATTTCTTTTAATTTGTGTGGGAAGGAGGAGGAAAGTCAATAAGGTTTCTGCTTTCTCCACAAAGACTTAGTAATCAAAGGTCATTAGACTAYATATCTTACAGTAATTAAAGTGAAATGAGTGCAATTAGTGATCCTTCATTAATGAGTCTGTTACATTTGATTAGTAAGTTTCTATTTTTGTCAGATGCTATTTAACATACTTTAAGACAGACTTTTTTTTTTTTATTTTATCAATATTCACAAAATTCCAGCTRGGAAAGGTTTGGAAATAGGAATTACAACTCATCAAGTTTTTCTTTTAAAGTGAAGTGTCCTGACTGACACTGCTGAAGCARATGTCTGCTGAATTATTTTGATTTTGAGGTTCTAGGGTTCAATATTCTAGGGTTCAAAGGCAATCAGGTACTCACATATCAACAAATCAATGTGTGTTCAAATTCTACTCRTGTCTTTCATATTTTTACTTCTCCAGCTAAATGCAGGCTGGGAAAGAAAAGACATTAGAAATCCCCACTCCAGGGGAAGCTGAGATGCTCTTTGGAAAGATTTATKGTAATGTTTGCAAAGGACATTGAACTCTTCAGATGATAAATAAAATACAAGTGGAAATTAAAACTATCACAATTCCAAGCTATTTAGTATCAACACCCAGTTAAAAGAAATTACTCATTAACTGACTGTTTTAATGGTTTTGCTGAATCTGGATATTCAGTTGCTTTTTCCATTATTAGCAGCCAAGCTGGAGTAGGATCTCTAATGTGAGATTTGACCCTTTTGTCTCAGGTGGTGTGAAAGGTCTTTTTCAAAAATCAGAAAAGCTATACTTGCACATTCATTAGTGATAATGATTTACCAAACAAAGAGCTAATTTTTTCCACCACCACCTTGTTCTTTGCTTAGTCCAGACTGTGAAATTCTGCTGTTATCCCTGAGTGCAAGGCAGATGCAGACTCTGCAGAGAAAAAATTTTAAGGGAAATTGCAATTTCATTCAAATTTTATTGACAATTAAGACAAAGGAGGATTTATTATGTGAGGATTGGTGAGTTTCCCACAGTGTTTTTAAGCCTGATCACTTATGGCAAAAATGCGTGCATGAAAACTTGATTTCCCCCAATGCTGTGATATACCAAGAGTGTAACCAAAGTGTAACCCAAGACAACATTGACATGTTTAAGCTTCACYGTTCAATGAAATGCAACAGTCACTTTGTTTTCACTCAGTCAATTAAGCTTAAGTACATACTGAATTGTTTTCTTAACTCAGGGATCAAATAGCCTCTGTTCTTAATGGCAAACTGAGAAATTCCACCCTGTAATTTCTTCAACAGCAGAAGTTGTGTGTTTATGAACAAAAGATCAATGATTAGGAGAAAATCCTTGGGCAAAACCATCCCTTTTATTGATCCCAGATTAGTGTCAGCTGTTAAAATAGAGAAATTTGAACTCAGTAAAGCATTAAAGATTTGGAATTGCCAAGGCAAGGCAAGATGTCTGCTGTAATTCACTGTTGGCAGGGATGCTRCTCCAACCAAAGATATATGTACCAACAAATCCTCCAGGAAATGTTCCAGGGAAGYCCTCACTTATTCTGCAGTAAGATTCATTCCAAAGAGTGAATTCTTCCTTTATTCATGGTGTGGTATTTGCTTACTTATTTTCTGATTACTGTTAGTAATGATATTTGTGGTAGCACAACTTGCAGTTTGGGAGTGTTTCTTGCTGGAACAATAAATTTCAGCCCACGAAATTATAGACAGCAGATTTTGCAATAGCAAATTTTATGACATGAGTTGTTTTACTGGGCAAAAAAATATTTTAAGTCTCTTTCTTTCACAATTCCCTTGGTARCACAACAACCACAAAATATTTAAAGAGCATCTCTGTCAGACTGAGAGGTTTTGCTGATGCTTGAACACCCCATGATCTCAGATATTTCTTTTTCCTTCAGTTTTTCTCAGCTTCCTTAAGCAGCCCCAGCCCATGCACTCACAAATGAGCAGGCAGAGTCAGGTCTACGACATGAAAATTAATTTTTGCTTGTTAAAATAAGAAAAACATTTCCACAGAACTATCCATTTGTCTGAGGATTTACCTTTTCCTTTATGCATTCGTTGCAAGAAGATGTTTCACTGTTTCCTTAGTGATTTATTTCCCTGAATCTTCTCTGATTAAACACTGTAAGATTTATTTCTTCAATGTTATATTCCACATAGAATTTTAATTGTAGAACAGTGAGGAAAGAGCTGGAGCAGAATAAAAACATATTGGTGTAATTCAATTTTTATACCCATTCTGAGATTTTTTTACCTATGGGAGATAACTGTGTTTGGGAATGGTGAGGGGAATACAACTTATAAATTCTACTTGAATGATCAGTAATAAAAATAAATGATCTTATTAAAAAAATTACATTAAGCAGTGAAATGTTGAATGACTGTTTTAGCTCAACAGTAGGTGCCATGAGGCACATATATAACAGAGTAGTGACAGAGCAGCAAAAAACTTATTTTAGTCAAAGAACATTCTCCATTATCTCTGGAAAATACGGTGCTTTTTGGCATACTTTTGGATTCATCTCCTTTTAAATGGAGCTTTGAAATCAATACATGTTACCAACAGAGGTCATTTCTAACTGCACAGCTGCAAAAATCTGAAGAATTCAGAGGGCATTTTCATCAGGATTTGCCAATCTTGAGGTATTTACAGCACAGATTTTTTTGATTAAAAAAGTATTTAAATATTTCTTACTACTTCAACTTAAAATTGTGATGAAAGCCTTTCATACTGGGAGAGGTTCCTCTCTAATGGGCAGTGTATCACACAGGTAATCCAGTGAAGTGAGACATTCTGGAATGATGTGCAGAGAGCTGCAAATCTCAAGGCTTCTTACCTTCCTTCCACCTGGCCACGCCAGCACACTGATTTTTTTGCTGGGTGAATCTCCCTGTAAATAATCCTTGGTATTTTTGTTGCYGCAGCATTTGGAGTGCTTAGGCATGCCCTGGGTCCCTGGGCTGCCTGGGGCTGCTCAGAGCAGAGCAGAGAGTGGCAGCACAACATTAAAAAGTGCTCTGTTATCAATCAGCCTGCCAGCTCTGCCCCACCGCAGCCCAAAGGTTAACCCCTTGGATTCCCAGCAAAAAAGAACTGCTGGGCCAAGCTGTGCTGCTGAAGGCAGCAGCTGCATGCTCCAAGAGGATGCAGCAAGGCTCTCATGGCAGAGGCTGCCAATTTTCACGCAGTTACATTTTTTTACAGGAGGGAATAACTGGGTTCTAAATTTTTCTTTTATTTTTTTCTCCTTTCCTCTTTTCCTTTTCCTTTTCCTTTTCCTTTTCCTTTTCCTTTTCCTTTTCCTTTTCCTTTTCCTTTTCCTTTTCCTTTCCTTCCCTTCTCTTAAAAAGATTCATTTCAGGATCTGCTTTTCTCTCTATTTAACTTTTTCATTTGTTAAATGACAGAGAAAATAATTATTATTTATGTTAAGAGGCAGAGTGTGGTTCTGCTAAATAATTTGGAAATGAGCAGTACTGTGAATGTGATTTTAATAGCTCTGGTGCCAAGTGGTTTTAATAGAACCAGTAGATTCTGAACACTAAACATGGAGATCCTTACTTGTTTTTTTATTTTACTTTTTTACTTTTTTGTTGTTGTTGTAGTTTAGTTGGTTTTTTTTCCCTTGGGTGTCTATCTGTAGAATAAAAAAGATAATTTTAAATTTATAATTCAAGTGGATTTTTTTCCCCATGTCTTTTATCCATATGGCAATTTTCAAATTCCTCATCTGAGTTACAGACATGTGGATCAAGATCTAGYCTCCATCCCAGCATTAGCACTTGTTCCTGCACTTTAATCTTGGGGTTTTGGTATTTTACCAGTGACTTCATGGGTCTCATGTTTCCGTCCAGAATTAATAAGCAAATATTTCATACAGTGTTATCAGTGGGTAATATAATATTGTACAACATGAAATTAAATCAAAAATAGACAAAGACTATTATTGGCTAGTATCTTAAGAGATTTTGCAGATGTCACACAGGCTAGGAGATATCTGAACATTATTTTTAGGGAAAAGAAGAAAATGTTTCACAGTATGTCTGTCTGTAGCTGAACATGGAWGATTAATGTACTTTTGGTCCAGCTTCAGCTGAGTTTTTATAGATAACAGCCAAGAAACAACCTCTGATCTCATATGYCATATCTATCAATAGATCAASAGACATATATRWATATATAAATATCTATTTGCCTTTGTCATATGTCATGCTCTGCATTATAAATCAAGGCTTGGCAAAAAAAGGGATGTATGGAGATGCCAGATTTGTTATGTATGTCTTTTAGTATTAATTAATTCTTATTTTCATTTTTGACTGAGAATCACTTGATATATGCTATCATTTCCCAAGCTTTCCTCTGTATTGAAAAACTGTCAATGCTACCTGAGAGGTATTATAGAAAGAATGCCAACTCCTCATTAATCTGTGTAAAGCAGGCCCTTGTTAGGGGTTGATTTTTAAAAAATATTCTTTTCTTTCCAATAAAAGAACAAATAAACAAAAGAAAAATTATCCAAAACAAATAAAAAGAAAAAATAGAAGTTGACTAGAAATTTGAAATGAGGTAAAAAATGGGGACAAAGGGTGATTAATTCTTGCTAAACAAGAAGGACTTCATCCAGTGTCATAACTGAGCATCAAACACCTTGTTTCTGGAAAGAAGGAGGAGTAAAATTGAACAGTCAAACTTAAAATTGATAGATTAAGGAATCTAAGTTGCTACTTCAATCATCCTTTCTGGAAATTTGTATGGAATTCTGTATTTATTTCTCCATAGAATGCTGTCCAAGGACACCCAAATCTGTCTTCCCTTTTCCTTATGCTATAATTTCTGGTAAATGAACCTCATTGTCTCAACAAAATAATTCTGCTTCATTGTCATGCACTGTAGACTGCTTTTAATGCCTAGGTTATGTTTCCAGAGAAAAAAACCCGCCTGTTTTTGAGAAGCTTTCAGAAGAATTTGGAGTCTTGTGACTGAGTCAGACTGCAAAGAATGTGTTGGTGAATTTCACATCTGAATGCTGTTTAGAGCTGCCCAAATCCTTGCACACAATTTTACATCCTGCCTCATGTTGGTATTGGAAAAACACCAAGTCAAAACTATTGTAACTATGTAATCTGAGTAATTTATTGTGTCAGCCTGAAACGTTGCCTGACTGTCACATCCTTCATGGAGCTGCTGCTTTTGTGGAATACTCATGCTTCTATCACAGTGATCCACCCCAAACCAGCAGCAAAAGACAAGTAAAGATGGAAATTATAGTGCCTGAGGGAAACCTGCCACTCTCAGTACTGTGAGAGCCAGCTCAGGCCGGAGGAATTTGATTCTGTGACTCTGATTCAGAAAGGCCCTGAGCTTCAGAAAGTCCCTGAGCTTCAGAAAGGCCCTGAGCTTGGCCCCATGGCAGAAGAATTGGATTATCTCCGTGTCAGAAGGTCCAGGACAGTTGTGTGGCTCATGTTGTGAAGATGGAAGAACTGCCTGTGCTGAAAACTGAGCCCTGACCCATCGGATTGTTCCAAGGCCTCTGGGGTCTCTGGGACACTGAAAATTGATCTGATTCCTGCTGATATCGTTCATGTTCACTGCACCTGCAGCCTCAAATGGGAATTAATCACTGCTCTATGAATGTGTGTCAGGCATTGGAATAAAGCTGCTGTGAGGTGAGGCAGCTGACAGCTTGAGGAGAGGGTCCCAAAAGGGCTGTGGGTACACCCAGCCTAAACTGCGGGGAGTTGTTAATCAGAGGCACCTGAATTTAATTCTTGAGAAAAGGATATTAAATTTATTCCTCACCTCCACTGATGGGTTTAAGAAGACAAGGCATGAATTACTTCTAGGCAAGGCATGATATTTTCTTCTAGGGCTTTTTGTCAGATCAGACTTGGGCTCTGCATATCTTGCTGTCTGTCTGTCTTCCTGTCTGTCTATCCCTCTGTCTGTCCATCTCTCTATCTGCTCTTTGGCCTGTTTCATTAGGCAACAAGGCTGACATCTCTTGGACACCTTTGGACAAATGCAAGTAATAATTCAGAAGCAATAATTCATTACTTCATTTATCAGGTAAGAGGTTGCTCCCAGAGATGATTATATGAGGCAAAACCCAGCCACAAGCAATGTGTGAAGTAAACAGACTTTTCACAGAAGAGACTGTCTCATTCTCCTTGTGAGCCTTGAATTTGAAATGTRAATCCACTGGGATTATATAATTTCATAGCTCAGAAATTAATGTGCCACATTTCATTAGGGCCTCTGGCTGCTGCACTGCAGAATGTTTTCTCCTCTTTATTCCATCTGTGATTTGCAGTTGGAAATCCAAAATGGACCAGTCTGGGACTCTGCTTCAGCTCCATCTCATCTGACAAACTRTTTAATAAATGCCCTGAAGAAGGGACGTACAGCCTGCTCCTGAATAGCCTTTCACCAGATGCCAACAAAGCTGTATCCATCTGCCTGATTATAAGAGATTGCAATGATTTTCTTGTCATGCAGCTTCCCCTTCACTGAGCTGAACAGGGCTGCTTGCACGTTGTTGAATTGTTCTTGTGTCAGTAGCCAAAGATGTTGAATTTCCTGGCCTTGAATACCACAAATTGCAAACACTGCATGATGTCAGTGGATTTCCAAAATTACACAGAATGAACCATCATTCTTGTTGGCTATAAAGAGAAAGAAAGACTTGCTATTATTTTTAATATACTTTTAAAGATTACCCATGGTAATTTTTCCAGGTTTTCATAATGCTCTCTATCATAAAATATGCACATTAAGGACCCTGTAAGTGCTTTGGGTCAGTCTGTCATTTCAGAAAGGCATTTCCTGAGTTTGCGCCAACTGACTTCACTGCAGCCACACTGAAATATTCAAGTATCTTCACTGGAAACATTTTCTCTGGCATTTTATCATTGATTCTGTTTTGATGTGTCAGCTTCTATATGGTGATACTTCAGCATTTAGACACCAAGGCTCTACATCACTCATGTCAGCCTTTCTGACAATCATGGGGCTTCTCCAGGCTTGTGAAGCTTTAATAATGTCTGCAATATACTTCAGACTCAGAACAGAACAGAAGATATTGTTTTTAAAAAATTCCCTATCACAAAGTTGACCTCTCTGAAAAATCCCCTGGCATTGGTTTTCATCTGGCAATAACCCACTAATGAAAGATGAACATGTGTTATCCACCTCTGTTTAAAATAAAAACTCTCTCTTTCTGCTGTAATATGGGTGATTTTATTATCTGTATAATCCATTATATGGAAACAGTTTTCCAACATAACTGTCTCTTCCAAAGTGTTACTTTCCAAGGACTAATATTCCTTTTTTTTCCCTTTATATTTTCTTTTTTTTTAATTAATATCACTTTGGTTGAGTTCAGAAGTTGAAAAATGCAACTAATGAATCCTTATCCCATCTCCCTGGATCATTTATTTCTGTCAGACACCCAGGGATCTTTTCCAATCCATGTCTTCTTCATTTGGATGATGCTTCTTGTTACATTGTCATCAGGCTACAGAATCTTGTCTGAAAAAGATATGATAAAATAAAGATGTTTTAGTAACCTGGAACGAGGAGAAAAAGCATATTTTATTTTCCTGATTATGAATCAAAGCAATTGATCCTCCCTCCCTAACACCTGGAGAGAGCTAATAAGGGCTTTTTCTTTTCTTTTTTCTCTTTTCTTTTCTTTTCTTTTCTTTTCTTTTCTTTTCTTTCCTTTTCTTTTCCTTTTCTTTTCCTTTTCTTTTCTTTTTTCTATTCTTGTTTTTATCTCTTCTCTTCTCTCTCTTCTCTTCCTTTTCTCCATTGTTTTCTCTGCACTAACTCCTCCACTGGGAAGATATTATTTTTACTTGACATACCCTTTAAAAATATTCCCTGAGCACTCTCAGCTAAAATTGTCTGGTAGTTTAGACAGCTTTTTCCTGTTGTGATATTTAACCTTCTTACTTGCCTAACCTGGTGGGAAAACTGTTATTTTCAGCTTATTGGACAAGCTTTTGTGTTGGTCTTCTTTTGCCCTTTTTATTTTCTTTTTTTTTTTTTTTTCCTATAGAGCCTTCATAAAAAATTACAGACATAAATCCTTCCCAGTTCAGCCAAATTTCATTATAGGGCTTTTATTTAGCTTTTAGTAACTTTGTTTACAAAAACTGGTCTGCCCTGAAAAGTTCCCATACATTTTAAAGCACATTCTAAAAGAAAATGTTGAAATGCTTCTCCATTTTTCATAAGTCTAAATTTAAATTGTGCAAGTGCAATTCTGCTTTCAAAAAGGGTGTTATTTTTGCACTGAAAGTGAATAACATAATCGAAAATGAGAAATTATGGAATAAGACTGGACATTATCTGTTACAGGAAGGACAGGCAAGCCATTTATCAGTTTGAATTGCTTTGCAATGCCAACCTACTACAAACTTTCTGTCCCTCTTCAAAGCTCTCACCCTGAGACTTCCCACCTGTCAGTGGTTGCTGGACAGCAGCACTTTGAACTTCTGATTTCATGGTAAACTGAACTCCCTGCACCAGAAATTTTATTTGATTTTATTATTTATTTTTAAATCCAGAATAGGCTGGGGAACGTGCCTGAATTGGTGTTTGTAGATTTAGTGATTTGCTTTATGTTTGACCAAACTTCCAGGTGTAAAATAAATGTGTTTCAGCTTGCAGACCCTAAGACAAGTGCTAAAGGTGGTGAGTGAATGTTGGTTATTTCCTAGAGGAGTGAATGTAATGTTTTATTTGTGTGCAGGGATTCAAAAGTTTGGTTATCTATGAGAGTCTTGTCCCAGAATTGTTAAAAAATATGCCCCTTTTAAAAACATAAATAGCAAACTTCCACTGTATACCTATTTTTAGCCCTGTTGTTTCACAGTGCAGGTGGCAAAGTCACCTTTCTTTTAAAGCACAGATGCAGCTCTTGTATTTTATCCCCTCTCTTTTCCCAAAGCATGGCCCTTTCCATCAAGGGGAGAATTTGCTGAAAGTTGGACAAGTTGAGTCAAAGCCTGAAGATTTGCCCAAGAATCAGAGAGCCCTAAGCAGATTGACACTGAGTCAGACAAGCAGGGACAGAGGGTACAGGAGTGAAATTCTGCTGAGTGCAACAGGAGTATGACAAAGTATTTCTGCTCAGAACAAGGTTCTGACGGTGTGTGAACCTGTGAATGGGTTTGTAAATTCTGACTTTTCTAATAAAAATAAAGAAAAAAATCTCCACTTCTGTGGAGTTGTTAGAGCTTCTAAAAAACACATTTAAAATCTGTGAAAAAACCCCAATTTCATTGTGTTCCATTTCATGAGATAATGCAATGTAATAGCCCTAGAAATGCAGGTTTCATTTTGATATATCTTTCTTAAAAATGCGCCCATCACCCTAAGTAGCCATATTTGCATTAAATGATGCATAGTTAAGACTGTTATGTGCAACAGGATATCATGAGACATTGTACCACAAGGTAAAATACAGTAAAATAATATTGGTTCTTTTAACAAATCAATTTAAGCAGAATTTGTAGAAACATAAACTGCCAACATCATATTTATTCAATGTACTTCCATTAGCAACCAAAATATAGAAATATTTGACATGGAACAATACAATTTCTGTGGGAAAAACTTATCCCATTGGATAAAAGCAAAATGATATCAGATTATTATTACTACTCCTGTTGTCAGTCATTGCAATGTGACATTGGAGATGGATGGTGAATAAAGTGCAGACTACAATCTAGAGACTGGGACTARAAAGCTAATATTAAAAAATAAAAATGAAAATGAAAAAGTAATTTTCTTTGGGTAGCAATTTTTTTTAAATGGAAATATTCTTTTGACAGAAAGGTTTTCACCAACTGAGCAAGAAAAAGGATGTGAATGTCCATAGTCTGGCCATGTCTGTTGAATTCTTTGGACTTTCAGGGCTGCATTTCAAGTTAGATAAAATAGAATGGAGAAAATTTTCATGATGTTATCTACTTTCTCTTTCATACTTAGATTCCAGTCCCTCTTCCATCCACAATGGATGGATACCACATCTTTATTCCCATGAGAAGGAGTCTTGATTTTCCTGTAGCAGGCAATTCAACTCTTATTTCTAAGCAGAGAAATGAAGACTGTCTTGGAATTGCTGGAACCTGCTGAAAGTAGGAGATCAGAAATGGCCCAGCAGAGCCAGCAGTGCCCAGGAAATGCAGACAGGCTTCTTGGAACTGCAGCAGTAAATGGACTGCTCCAATTTCTATTGTCATAGTTTGCTACTCTTCACTTCTGCTGAGCAGTGCCACTTTCTGTGAACAGTCATGCTGAATTTAAACAGGAACTTCTGCAGAATAATATGACAGGAAAAGTGACAGGAAATTGAATAGAGAATTGTGACTACCATATAGTAAAGCAGAATGCATTAGACCTGGAAATATCTGTACAGTGCCCAAGATGTGTAAAGGCATCCTCAGGAAATGCTTACAATGGTGATTAAAAACTACACCACATAGAGCTCCAAAGAGGGTAAGAAAAGCTGGTTTTGTGAGGTTTTTACAGTTTGAGTGAATAAAGACAAAACCAATGAGAGCTGCTCCAGCTGTTGGAGAGTCTGACAGATATCAGGGAGCCTGAGAGGGATGGCTCCTGGGAGTCCTCTCAGCCAGAGAAGGAATTACTRTTAGCTCTTAGATCTGCTATATTTTACTTGTATTTCTGCTTGTAGAACAAAGGAGTCAGGCAGACTCCTGTGGAAGAATCTTTAATGGAGAAAGGAAGTGGAGTGATTTTCAAACCCCAGCTTAATTTGTGGAGGTGGAAGTCAAAACAAAGACAGAAACCTTACCCTGTACTCCAGGCTTTTAAGCTAAGCAGATTTGACCTACCACTGCTAGGGAGGAATAAATAAAGCCACCCATTAGATTAGCCTCTGAGACATTTTTGTGACCTTACCTGATCTTTCCTGAAAAGCAGCAAATCCTCTGCTCCTGAACAAGTTTCTTCTCCATAGCAGAACAGATGGAAATATCACCTCTAGCTGTACTGTTTAAGGAAGGGTTTTGTCTCCATTTCCAGTGATATGATAATGCTTCAACATCTTTTCTCTTAAAGCCTAATTGTTAAGGAAAAATATTTAATCATTTTTAGTAATTGACAAGTTCATTATTTGAATTTTCCACAGCAAAGGAAATTTTCCTAAGCTATTTTGCTCCTACATTTGTATGAGCAAAGGCCAACTGGGCAATAGTAAAGATTTTCTCAAATGTCCTTCAAAACATATTCAGAAAGGGAGAGAATGGAATAAAGGGAAAATAAATATGGGAAAAGTGGGCTGATGAGAAATAGAAAATTTTCCATTAGTTCTGGATTTCATTCCACTGTTACTAACATATCTCCAGATATTGAGCTGGCCCAGATGTCATGGTTTTAAGGTAGCCCAGAAGATTTGATGTGCAGTTCTTCTGTACAGCCAAAGCACCCTATTCAACACCTCTCCAGTTTCTCTAAGTGTGTAGTCCAGCCAGAAATTCTGAGGAGCTATCAAGACAACAATGAGGTGGAGGAGCAGAGTCCTTCTGGCTATTGAGATTCAGAACAAGRAGTAAAAGCATCCATTAGCTCACAGGGACTAAAAATATACATGCATATATGCCCATATAATTGCAAGTATGAGAGAAAGAACAAAATATCTCTGGGTCCCAAGGGCTGTAATTTTAAAAATTAGTATCTTCTTGGAACGGTATCTTGGAGAGCTGTTTTGGCCCTCTGAAGGGCTGTGCTGTGCTTAATGCTAAATAACACTGGAATGACCTGCAGGAGGTAAAACCAATTTTCTGGCTTCCTTTTGCCACTGTCCTCTCCTCCTCCTTCAGTCAAATGCCATTACCTTGCAGAGGAAGGAGAGGAAGGATTTCAGTTTTTGCTSTTTGCGAGCCTCACTGTAACTCAGCACAGAGCACTGATCCCCAGCACAGGAGAAGAGCAGGAAACTGCATTCAAGGAGCTGATTTTAGGACCTTTCCTTGCTTCCAGTGACCATGATATTTTGTATTTCCCGTTTTTAAGTCCTTTTAAATGCTCTCCTCCCCCTCACTCCRTGGGCCTGTGCAGCCCCCAGGAACTGGCTGTCGCCAAGGTGTGGAACCATTTTGCTAAATGCACAGGGAGATCGGTGAAAGCAACGGGCAGGGGCCTGACCAACGAACAAACCAGCCAGCATGACGTGCAGAAACAGAACTGTCCCTTCGTGAATCTCTGAAATGATCTTTCTAACAGGCCTGGCTGGCAGGAGTGGTGGGCATGAGCAATGCAGATGAGGATTTGAGTTCTAAGAAGAAAGAGTATCTTTAACATTCATCAGTCTCCTGACTGCACTGAGGATTTTTCCTTATGCATAGAAAAGGCAACGTCATTTATCCKTGGCTGAGAACCACTGATACATTTTAACAATGGAATTAGTTATTCACTGCATTACAATGACTGGCTTGCTGTAATTTGACATTAATATGCTTCTACCTGAACAGTGCAAAATGTGAATTAAATTGCCACAGGGAAAAATGATGAACCTATTCTTTGATTTAATCTACAAGCAGACAGTTATGGTCTCTTTCCTCATAATAATGTTCACCCCTCTCTACCCAAAAATTTTACTTGTTGAAGTTTTCTTTTGAATGCGTGAAAAGGGGCATTATAYACTGTGACCTTCCTTTTACCACTTTTTAATTGATCAAATATAAATATTATAATAACCAATATAATTATGTTTTATATATAACTATATGTATAATTATATAAGATATAATTATATATTTAATTATATAATTATGTTTAAATATATGTATATATTTATATATCAATATATATTTCTATATAAATATATAAAATTATATATATAATTATATTTAAATATGTATTTTAAATTATTTATAGAGCATTATTAAGGTTGGAGAAACCTCCAAGATCATCGAGACCAACAATTAATCTAGCTAAACTATGTCTATAAGCACCACAGCTTCTGTTTCTTGAACATTTCCAGGGATGGTGATTCCACCATTTCTCTTCAGCAATATATTAAATTTATAATAATGRTAAAACATAATTTCATAATTTAAAAGAGAAAGTGTAAACAATATTTACAACTGTTTTTTAATCAAGTCTTTCCCCCCCATCCCCACTCCCACGATGAAAGGGTYAAGACAACATTAAGGATTTAGCTGAGGCTCACAAAAAAACCCCAAAACCCAACAATAGGGAGATCATGCTGAAAAGTGATTTTAAAAGATTTTCCCTAGTCCAGAGCATATCTCTGGCATATGTCTAATGCTGTACCTCTATAGAGGAGTGCTTCCTAGAATTCACATCCTTCTGCCACAGGCTGACACAGCACAGATAAACTCTGCTCCCTCTCCCAGCTGATCTCTGCCCCTCTGGAAGGCAACAGTCAAAGGCATTTAAAAGGGAAAACATTCTTATATCTGTGGCTCCACCAGCTGTCTGCCTCTTCTCTGAAACCAAGGAAAGAGAATATTTCATGGCAAACTGTAAAATGCAAATGTCCAAAATACATAAATATGTTCTTTGAATAAGGCAACATATATTGATGATGTTTTATGCATAATRTTTTTCCTCTCTCTCAAACTGTTATTTGTTAGACATTTGTAAAGATCTGAGGCATTAGACTCCTTTTATGTGATATTTTTATGTGCATTGCTAAGTGGTCTGGCTGGAAAACAAGATTATGTGATCTGTGTTGCATTTTTGGTACTACACTTACAGACATAAATTCAGCTTATTTGTGATAGCAGCAGAGGTTTTCAGTAACACATCTGGAGATATAAAATATCCAACCTTTCCCTATCAGCTGGCATCAAACCTTTCCCCTCCCATATCTGAGAGGGCTCCTGTTCTCATTGATAACAGATTGGGTTACAGGTGGTCTTCACAAACATTACTACCCTCTCTAYAAATTATTTCTTCTTGCTTCAAATTCTGCTTAACAGGACGTATATTGAGTTCACTCCCTTCTCCTAGTTTTCTGTCCTGCAGAGAGGAAAACATTTTACTGGTGATRGACAAAATCACATATGAATAAATCCACCTATGCATTTTCTTTGTTATTATTTCTTGCTTTTTATCTGCCTCTTTTGGAATGCAGCACAGAGTGGGCACGGTAAATAAGTCCCTTTTATCAGTGAGCATTTCCCCATATTAAATCTCTCATTCATTCTGGAATCTACAGGCAGCTTAAAATATGCCTCATGTCTGTGCTGTCAGAGCCTGGAGACACATTGCAAGGCTGGGAAGAGATTGACTCTCTGATAGCAATCTGTCTGTGATAATGGCATGGAAGGAGTGTCAGTCATGCTCCCCACATCTGCTGCAGCTAGGGAGGAAGACAGCCTCATCATTTTTAGGCATATATTGGGCAGAACCCCAGCTGATAAGGAAAACTGATGATGCTGCTCTCTTTCTCTCAATATACACTCATAATATATTATTCTAAATATCCTGTTCTCTCAAACCACAGCAGACAATTCTGTGTTTGTTAATATTTTCTCAGACAAACATGAAGAGGCCTCCATTTCCATTTCAGCTGGACCAAACCACACCACACTCTGCAGTGCTTCACCTCCATGTGGCCCTCTCTATACCACGGTGTATTTCCTTACCTAGAATTTAAATGCCCTTCCAAAAACAACTCCTTCTCTGACCTTCTCTCCAGATGTGTGTTCTTGGCCATTCAAACAAATACAGGAGAAAAAGGCAGGAGCCTCTCTCTTTTGTCACTTGCTCTAAATCAGTTTTAAACCTTCCTGTAGCAGACTGCATGAACTACACAATTATTTTTCTCTGCATCTATTAATTGAATTTWAAAAAATCTGCCAGCAAATGCCTAAACACAGTAAATCAACACTGATTTAAACAGAGGTTTGATCACATAGTGCATGTGAAGGGTGATTACCTTGGTGGTGGTCCCTCACCCAAATCCTTAGCAATTACCTTAAACATTAATTTTTTAACTTCATTTTCATTGTTAATGGAATATGGYAAGCTTTACCTTCTATGAGGTCCTCCTGTGGATCTGGATTTAGAATCTATTTATCTAGATTCCAGTGTATAGATTGATTAGAAACCATTTAGTCAGCCCCAAAATGATTCTGAGCCACAACATTCTAGCAATTTCACATTCACAATACTGATTTTTATGACATATCTTTTATCAAGGCTGTCAGTAGGAGATCTCTAACCATTTCTTAATTGCATTCAGGTTTAARTTTGGCTTCATCATGAACTACAGGCTTCACAAATTCATTAGGATTCTTTAAAGACCATAAGTGTCAGCTCTGTGAATCCATGCTTTTAACTGGAGCATCTCTTGAGCATGTACAAAGAAATCCTTGAGGTGTTGATATCTTTATGTAAGCCCTTTTCTGTCTAATATTTCTGACTTCCTGACTGGCTTTCCTTCAGCTTTATGAAATACCTCTAATTTCAGTGCAGGGCTTCTTACTGATGTCACTGTTTCAGAAAAATATTTTTGATGCAAACCAGAGCACAAAAATATTTTGGTGCAAACCAGGTAAGAGGCAGCATTTGGGGATATTCTCACAATACCTTGTTTGAGAGCTCTTTGGTAGARTACAGACAATTTTGTCACATACAGGGAGGAATCTTTCTTTTCCCTTCAACAGACATGGACAGGAGTCTTGCATTGTTCTCAGCTATTTGGAAAAACAAGCATATAAATCTGAGAAATTCCTCAGGGACCTCATGGAGCTACTTCTTTTCAGTCAATGAAAGTGCAAGAAATATTTGCTGAAAAGTACTATTTCGCGCATAAACGAATTAATTTTATTAATTTGCTATATTTTTTTAGTGATAAAAAACAGTCCAAGAAAATACAGGATTAGACATAATCACTGTTACATAGGAATAAATGGTAATCTGCCCCAAAATTTTTCAGTTGTAACTAAATACAARATTTGAAATTCATTTGTATCATTTTCCAAGGCTTTTGAGGATATAAATCTWGACTGAAGTTTCATGAAATATTTCAAATACAAAGTGAAAAATGGGCTGTATTTGTTTAAGAYAGACTGAAATAGAAATGGAGATTGAATAAATCGTGGCTCATAAATGATGAGGAGATGATTGCACATGTCTACTTCTTCTGTACAGTTGGTGTTGAGTTGAAAAAGGCAGTTAGGCACACATGGTTTAATCAGAACTTCCTCTSCTGCTTGGAAGAGTTAGCCAGCACAATCAACTCAGACACCCAGAATGAGATAAATAATGCAAGCAGGTACTCCAATACATTTTAAACAGCTGCCTGGGGAAAATATGTTTATTTCTTCAGATAATTTCAAACAAAGATCTGAGCTGCAAAATCTCCTCTTTTTCCTTTGCTTTATGATCATGAGYTTCCTCATGACTTACTGTCTAAAAGCTATTCCTTCTTGAAAGACTTCCTGATGAATTCACTGTTAAAATCCTACAAACTCYCACAAACTTATAAAATTATGGACTGACTCTTCCAGAAATGTCCAAGCCCCTTGACCTGCCTTGCCACCAACCCAGCATGGGCACTGCTGGAAGAAAAATCCTTTAATCCAKTGACAGAAACCCTCTGTTCCACATGGAAGGAGAAACTCTGGCATCTCAAATGCAGCAGGGATGGAAAACAAACATCCCCACCGTAATTTTTTGGGTTTCATCCTAGGAGATGTCAAATGATCATGGCARCTCTGCTTTCCCTGACTCTGACCCTAATATTAGAAAAGGCCATCTCTGAGGCTGAGCCCATTAAAAATCAACCAAGATAAGGCTGAAATGAGGTTTATCTAGAACATTTAAAAACTGGGAGTTGTCAAGAATGTTAATGGGCTTTTTTCAGCAAGGAATAAAATAGACATGATACAGGTTTTAGCAAACCTCTATCTCTCCTTCCCATATTAGCAAGACCTTTGAAACCTGTAAAAGCATTTATTTCAGGGAGGAACCCAGATTCTTCTGTAAATAGCCCATCATTTGCTACAGGGCTCTTTTTTCTGTTATTTTACTGGTAGCTTTGTTACTCACGAGGGGTGTTGTATCACACCGAGAGTCTAAAGGACGACAAGGTCAAGTYTCACACCTTCTYGATRCTCTCTCGGGGGCAGCTCTTCACAGCACTGGCTTCTTCTTTAGCTGCTCACTCTTTCCTAGTCAGGGCTCTTTCTAGGCTCCTCCTGACTAACCAGCCCAGCCCCTTTTATCTCAGTTATCTTGAYKAGCTACAGCTGCAGCCCACTGAAGGACATCRCAGCTGCAGCCCATCAAGAGCAACCAGGAGYCRTCARGGCACAGCCATTTATACAATACATACTACATTACATACTACAGAGGGGTATTGATGATTTTGGGAAAGGCAGGGATCAGTGATACATTCTCTCAAACCAGGTTAATTCCATGTCCACAGTAACAYAGCTAGCTGGAAAACAGAAGGAGAGAATGGAGTGCCTGCTGAGGTCCCACCTTTTGCCCAGAACTCAGGCAAGCCAGAAGACCTGAGACAGCTTTTGGGGCTGGGTTGTCCCAAAACTCCTGCCCTTGGTTCTTCTCAGAAATCAGGGTTGAATATCTTCTCCATTCTAAATTGCTCAGTTCAAGGGCTACTCCASAATCCCAGGCTAAATATTTGGAGGTCAGTTCAGATACAGCAAAGCATCACTAATTTCTGTACTAACAGTAAGAACAACCATTAAAACATTGTTGATTTGCTGGATATCTGCTGAAAGCACCTGTAGGATTGAACCTTTGAGTCCATACATTACCATAATTACCAAATACTTATAAAATTGATAAATATCRTTCATATTTTCAAATGCTCTTCAAAGTTTTGACTGGAGTTTGACCTTGCAGGATTTTCTTCAGAAGTCGATACACAATTAAGATTGTATGAAGCTGATAGAGGTAACAGTTGTAAATRTACCCAGAGAGCATTTTACAATTCCCTGATGAAATCAATCTGCTTAAGCCAATTTACATTGTCCTTGGTTGGTACTTTATTTGAAAAAGGTTTCATTACTCTTCTAGCAAAAAAACCCCAAACCAATAACAACAAAAACAAACAAAAACACTCCTAAACAAAACAAACAAACAAAAAACAACTTAAAAAAAGAAACACCAAAAAGCCCCAAAAAACAAACAAACAAAAAAACCCCACCAAACCCTATAGATATTTAAACTTAAAGGACAAAAAGACTGTATAGATGAGGTTTCTAGAAACTATGGCTGTTCAAGAAAATGCTGTTGAATGCAAAGGCAGTGAATTTAGAATAAGTATCTACAACAAATTTTGTTTTGATGTGGTAATGCAATGAAAGGAAAAACGCATTATTAGATTTTCAAAGATTAGGAGGTGAAGAAAGATTTAAATTGAATACTAATTTAGTTTGGAAAGCCTTGAGGAAGATGTGCCCTTCATGTAAAAATTCTTTTTCTGAATTAGCAAGGTGTTTCATCTGCCAGATGAGCATAATTGCAGTAAAGAGTTTATGCAGGCAGAGAAGGAGCAAGCCTTGTTTTCATCCTCTGTACAGGATAAGCAGGCACAGCTGGAGGCTGGTGAGGASGTCAGTGCTTGTGAGGAAGCATGGACTGCTTTTAATCTGGCAAGTGGCCAAGGGGGAAAGAAAGTGCTTGGAGCTGAGCCTGTTGTAAAAGTTGGTGGTAAAATTCAGAGCCTGTATCCTCTGAGTTTGGGGAGTGGGAAAAGCTGCAGAAAGGGGAGAGTTGGGTGTGCAGACATGAMACTCCAATACACCCTTTTGTCAACAAAAAGGGTCTTGGAGAAGAGTCCCCACTTGAACTTAATGAAACCATCACTTTTTCTCTTACAATATTATCCTTTGAATGCGTATTCATGCATCCATGGCTTCAACAACACACAAAATTGTGATACTTAGAAAAATAATTTCATCAAACTGTGACGTAACAGATTTTGACACAGCATTATCTGCTGCTACTTGTCAAACTGCAGATGCCTTTAGGATATTCTGGATCTGGAAGGATCTGGAAGGATGCTCCCTTCCCAGCCAGCCCCACAGAGGGCCAYGTGAGGTGACAAACTGACAGCTCATTCACAGAATGAAGCCACCAAAGTTTCRCTTCAAAGTTTCAATCTACGATTACTTGCAAATCAAACTTCCTTGGTTTCATTCCTTCTCATTCAAGCTGTGATGGGTGAGGTGAAGGCCAGTGTCTGTGAACTGAGCGGTGAAAATAAATGGGCACCCAAGGGAGCCAGCTGGCCAAAATTACTTTTCATCACTATCTGACATGATTAGATTATTTTGTCAATGAGTGAATTCAAATCTTGCAGCTAAAGCACACATTTTAAATGTTTTTTGCATTTTTATAATAACATATTTATAATTAAAATAGCTYTTTGTGACTTACTTAGGAAACAGATTTGACCTTGTCAAATACCAAGCAACTAAGCTCAGCCTCTATGAGGGGTCATAAGGTACAGACCCCACAAATGAATGACCTGAAAACATTGAAAAATGTGTTTCTTGTTTGGTGAAAGAAATATTTTCCAGAAATGTGTTTAGGATTACTATTAAAGAACCCCTTGATAATCAGAAAAATACCCCCAGAATATAGCATTTAATTTATTGCAATTTTGATCATATTGATCATTAAATAATCAAAATACAATAATTTAGTCTTTATAGATAATCAGGCAAAGCACCACATGGAAGGGAAACATTTACCTTGTATTTTCCATAAAACACAAAATACCTTATTTCACCTTCCAGTGTCTTGTGATTCACCTGGAAAACCACTGTTCTCTGCTGTTTCTCAGGAGCATTCCTCCCACTGATAACTACATTGAAATTRGCCTGGAGGGAAGAAATGGCAGCAGACATAAAGCACTTTCCATGCAAATAAAAAATTTCAAAATTTTAATTTACACCTTTGTCCAGCAGTTAAATGATTGTATGGGATAATTAATGATCTGTTTCATTTTGCAGTTCTGTACTGTAATGAGTGAAATGCCACTGAAGYGGCCAGGTGGAGGAGAAGGAGGAATACAGCTGACATTAAGATCCCTTCATCTTGCTCTCCCTAAACACCCACAGTAAAGAGCAAGCTCCTAAATTGCGTTCCCTGAATTAATATTCCAGAGCTATCTTCCATTAGCAGTTTATGGAATGAAGTCCCTCATTTAAAAGCAGCAAAGAAGCCAGCTGAGGTCTTCTGTTTCAGTAAGCAAACACGTTTGGACTCAGTAATCTTAAGGTCTTTTCCAACCTAAATTATTCTATGGCTCTGTGATTAATTAATCTATATGGATTTAACTGGAATTATATAATCAYAGAGTGATTTGGGTAGCAAGGGGMCTTAAAGATAATACAGTTCCAGCCTCCTTCAGCCTTCTCTATATCCCAGGTGCCCAAGTTTTCTGGTTTGCTTCTGGACAGGGTCCACATTTCCCCTGTTCTTCCCTTAATCACWGATGTACCTACAAAAGTTCTTCTTTTTCCCTTGACTTCTCTGGCCATGTTTAATTCTATAAGAGCTGTAAGTTTCCTAACCCTACCCATGGTTCCTTTGACAAATTCTCTGTGTTCCTCCTGGGCTACTGGGCCTGGCTTCTGCCTCCTGAAGATCTCTCTTTTCAATATGGAAAACCTCAAGTTTTTTATCCTTGCTGTCACTWTGTGAAATTCCCCCTTAGTAAAAATATATCAAACAAAAGCTGGTAGGCAAGTCATGAAAATCACCTTCTTAAWATAAAGAAATGTTTTCGTGCCTATCAACAGCTATGATTTTTCTTTCCAATGATTCATGTCTGCACCAGACAATATTTTTTGGCTACTCTAGAAGTTTAAAAGATGTGAAAATTATTCTRCTTATTGATTTCCCTTCATACTTAGTAGATAAATCAATAGGATGTGAAGATGAGGCTCCATTAAAATGATTTCTGGTGACATCATTTTTGCCTGAAAGTTTCCACAATAATGACCCTTGAGTTTGTCAGCAAGAGGTCCTTCAAACAAAGGAACAAATAAAATCACATGCCTCTCATGGGTTTAGGCTGTAATTTTTTCTCTCAGGGTAATTTTATATCTTTGTTTATTTTTCTGCTATGATGTAAGTACTTTTTTTTTTTTTTTGGTAAAAACAGAAAGCAGAAGAAAGGGAAAAGAAAAAAACCCTTAAATGTTATAAATAACCCCAACTGAGCTCGCTTCTCAAAGCTGTAACTGATAACAGTCTAAGGCAAGAAAGCCCATGGCAGAAATGCCTCTCAGCAGACCTGTGGGTACACAGTASTACAGAGATGCTAAAGATGAACCATCCTCTGTGAAACTGTTGTGGAAGATGCAAATAGTAAAAAAAATTGCAAGCATTGTTCCCTAAAAGATGCTCAACTGGAAATTTCCCTCAAAAGTTTCTGCTCACCAGGCTGCACAAAATGCACAATCTGGGGTTTTGTGGTTAACAGCCTTTGCTTTTGTCCCAGTTTCCAGAATAAAAACCTCCGCAGGGATGAGGAAGAGGAGGGTCCACACATTAACCCTTACAGCCTGTGTGTGAAATGAGGTGCCAGGGAGGCAGTGGAAGGGGACAGAAGGAGAATAGGTGACTACACATCCTTAAGCCACAAAACTAACTGGTGGAAATTTTACCTTTTACCAGAAGAGAGGCAGATGGGATTGAGGTGTAGATCATGTTATCATAGAGTAAAAAGATGGGGTTTTTTTGGAATTAAAGAGGGAATCCTTTGGAAAAAGAGTGAGTGAGTAAATAGCTTGGAGGAGAACTAGGAGAAAATTGAATCATCAGGGAAAGGCAATATTTCAAGGGAAGGAGAATGGTGGCAGTATTGAAGGCAGCTGTCAGGCCACAGAGATGAAGACAGAGTGCAGGTTCTGGGACTTGGCTAAGAACAGGCCATTAAAAATTTTGGCATGAGTGCTTTGAATTGATCGAGTGCAAAGGATACAAGGCAGAACTAACAGGTCTGAGCATGCAGCTGAGGGAATTGGAAACAGCATGGTAAATAAGAATAAAGATAAATGAGAATGGGAAGGTAAATTGGTCCCTACAGAAGCAAATGGGATAAAGTGTGAGATTTTTTGTTTTTAGTAGAAAATAGCAGGGCAGGATTGTATGATGAAGACTGGAAAAATAAAACTGTGGCAAATGAGAAACTTGAGGAAGCAGAAACATGACAGTGAAGGAAAGAATGGGCAGCAGTTGTGATGAAATGCAATACAGTGCAGAGGTTGGATAGTGTTTTTCAATCAGATTCAAGAGGGAAGAAAGGAGAAATGAAAAATMGTCAAAAACAGAATAAGGTCACATTACACTTTGATAATTTTATCTTCACATCAGCTGTTAAGAATGTGAGAAGGTAGCAGACAGGATGCAGAAGAATGATGGAGATTTAAGAATGCCTTTAGGTGAAAACATGATAAAAATTATGTATGAGAGGTAAAACAAAAAATCAGCTATGAATAAAAGTCAGCTATAAGAGGGATGGGAACAATCCAGAATTTATTATGCTGGTGGACTACAGATATCAGAAAGTCCAAGTGACAGGGTCTGATTGACCAAAGAGTGGAAACAAAATGTTGTAGGAAAGTAGGACATGGTAAAGATAAATCRATTAAATTCTCTCTGCAAGAAGAGAAACACAGCATGAAAATCCAGAGTCAGTGGAGAGAATGTCCACTAGAAGGCTTGGGGGAAACACTGCTCCAAGTGCTTCCAGAATGACCATAGTGCCTGTATAAACCAGGAAGCATTTTGGGATCAGTGGCTTAGACAAGCTCAAAGATCACAGCAGGTCCCCAGTGATCATGCTCAGATGTCTGAATGCCTTTTTTTGACAATCATCTCCTCACACGTGAGTTTTACCCTGACAGAAATGATGCAGCTGCTCTGACCTTTTTCCTTCTTCTAGCAGGAGAAATCATCATCTGACACTTGGTACAGCACTGAAAAAAGCAGGAACAAAAGTAAACAAACTCAAAACACCTGGGTCACCTCATGACTTTAACTTCATTTGGCCTCTGAGTTACAAGACACAAAAGTGCACTTTCAATCAGTTATGAAGGACTACTTTAAATAGCAATTTGTTCTAATTTTCCAACCACACAATTCAAACTAAGTATTCAAGAAAATTATCATTAAAATCACTGCATGTAGATTTGCGATAAGCAAAAGTAAAATCATTGAATGCAGAGATACACACAACTAAAATATTATAAGGTATCTGGTTCTGCTTTTATTCCATATTAAGTACTTTACAGAGAAAGTTTTAATAGTCAAATTCACGAGAAAGTGTTATCCCAATAAGGCTGGACCATCTCCTTCAGGGAGAAAGATATTACAAAACCAATCAGTGGAGTAGTTTTTAATATAATATTGAGCCCACATGGTTTTCCCTGGAAGAAGAGCAATATTGCTTTGAAAGATGGGGACCACAACCTCCCTACAGGAACTCTAACATGCTGCCAAGTGCCCTCCCACAACACAGCCCTGCACTTGGGTTGCAGCAGAGCAGAACCTCCTGGACAGGAAGATTTTACCAGCTGGATACAAGAGCAGACATTCCTGCATTGCCCATCCCTGTGGGACATAGTGTGGTGCTTCTGGAAGCTCTGCCCTGTCAGTGCACAAGAAAATCAGATCCAAATGCTAACAAGAAKGTCTTATTAATATAACCACCTTCCCCTGGGGGCATCCTCCTCATGTACACCACTCTGCCATTCACCACCTGAAGTAGTAAAAAGGTTTTCTTGCTGATTTTCTTTTATATTTCTCCCCTCCCTCTGAAGCAGCTGTTATTGGCCAATTTAGCCTGGCAAATCYCATGTCCTTTATCTCCTGAGAGATCTGACCTCACTCTGGGATCACACATTGTGTGAAAATCTTATCTAAACATGTGTCATTTTCCCATACCCTTCRGGTGTCCTGCTGCACCAGGGCTGAACCAGCAGCTCAGAGGATATTCATTATTTATATCCCTTCTGGATAATATGTAAAAATAGGCAATAGATTAAAAGGACATGCATTGAAGAGATCTATATTTGTTGAGAAGATCTATATTACTGATGGAAGCTGAAAGGTAGATCTTGCAATAGAAGCCTCTGTCCTGTAAAACAGGCAATGGACCCCTCCCCATGTGCCAAACTCCATGGCAACCATTGGGTTTCCAACATCACATCCAGTATTTCTCTGAGAGCAGATTTTGAGGGAAATTACTTCTCCCTGGGTTTAATTTCTTCCTACCCAGATCCCTGTGGCAGCAGCTCTTCCTCTGCCTGTGCCCCTGSGAGCAGCCAATCCCACCTAGGCTGCTCTGGAGTTGTTGGAACATGGTCAGATGGCCCTGCTCTGGAGYTTTGCCACATTCTGGGGAAAAAAGGCAACCCTAGAAGAGCAAAACAGATGAATAGCCTCTTAAAATCCTCTCCTTACAAGCCATATTCTAGAGCAGAAGGTGTTATAGTCCCTCTCCTAATTCCCAAGCTSCAGCGTAGTCAGTGACCTGCCCCAGCATTTTCCTATTGCAGTGATTTAATTTTTAGGGTGCACAGTGTTGAACAAAGCCTGCAGATCCTTTWGGGATAAGCTTTTAGTCTTTAGGGAGGTGTCTGCCCCATTCTGGGTGCTCAGATAATGCTACCCAATCGAGTAGAGTTGAGTTCACAAAGATTTGTGAGGGGATGAGGCCATTAATCAGCATTTTGGCATCCTCTGTTGTCACTCAGGCTGCAAATGGTGTTGCCATCTGCTTTTCTCAGTGCTCTCATCCAGGCTATGAGATGTGCCCTTGAGAGATTGAAAAAAATAGCAAACCAGGAAAGAATAAAAAGGACCAGCTTGACTTCTGGCTACAGCTTGAAGTTTGTGCCAGTCACTGGCAGAACACTTTGTTTGTAGGCAGCCATGGGGTGTTAAGACAAATGGCTGTTCTGCTATGGAGTATATTTTCCAAGAAAARTGTTGGGATTTAGCCACAAAGCTCTCTGGAGGTTTTGAATCATCTCCTTGCTTTCTCAGAAACATGTTTTCTCCACCGGCAGAAATATATTTGCCCTCTTTCCATTTGGTTGAGGGAGCTCTGAGGCTGATTTTGGCACTCTTGTTTTTAGTGTTGAGACTTCCATTACAAGAGGCATGATTGTGTGGATCTGCATCCATCCTCAACAATGTGACAGCTTTTTGTAATCCATTTAATGATGCACTTATGTAAGAAAGAGAAGATTCTTTGGAAGAGCCTCTCTGGAAACCAAGGTCTTGTCTAAACTTTCACATGTGAAATGCACCAAGATTAATGGAGGGAAAAACAGTGATGAAAAAGCTCACAAGACTTTTTAAACAAAGTTGAAATTAAGTATCTGCAGCAAATAACCTGCTGTGAACTAAGACAACTTTCCAGCTCAACTAATCCAACTRATAAAGCTCTTAAGGGCACACCAGTCCAGGGAGTGTTTGGTGAGCCAGTTGAGCCCTGCTGGTGACCAAAGTGCTGATCTCACTGGGTGGGGATTTGCCAGAGTCCTTTCCCTGAACAYTTTGAACCAGGACCTTCAGAGTCAGTCTCTTCAGAGATACAAGGAATGGCCATACCCCAAATCTTAAACCACTCTCATTTTTCAATATACTAATTTCTAGAAGTAACTCAAAGCTAACTCACATCAGGCTTTGCCTATACAAGATGGGARCTCCCACATTACTTGGCTTCATATCTCCTGCTTTTCCTTCTCTCATTTTAACTTTCCAATTTACCAAAGCCTTAAGCAYAGTATTTTCTGCACAGCACTGCAAAAAKATTTCTTTTCCCAGAAGAAAAATCTCAGAAAAAGGAAAAAAAACTTCAACCGACCGACCGACCAACCAACCATCTAATCAACCAACCAACCAAACAACCAACCAACTAATCAACCAACCAACCAACCAACCAACCCCACCCCAACCCTAGTTCTTTTTATCCATTTTCATTTTTTCAAGGAAACATTATAATTCAAATTTTCATCTGGTGCAAAGTTTTCTACACTCTGAAGGTGTGATTGTTCCCCATTCCTGAATTTACTGACTCATCACTGTCAAGAAATAAACCAGGGAGGAAGAAGCTTTGAGTTTATAGCTTGCTGCATTGTGTGCTGTAATCCTCACGTTTGAAATAATTCAACAACGGTCAATGTAAAATTCAACTGAGGTCAAAACAGTTCTTGTCTAATGTGTGCACAATTTTAAGACCACAGCTCTTCTTCAAACTAATCCACAGTTGATTATGGAATTCCTGGCAGCCACAAAGGCACAGAGTGAATTAGTGTTCCATAAAYGTATATGGATATGACAGCCAAACCACTTCTTTAAGTATTTTCATAATCTTGGGCTTAAATTTCTTCTAAGAGGAAGGTGTTGGAGTAAAATCTTTGCAGCCTTCAAGTAGGCAATGTAATGACATTTTTAGGCATAAAGCCCGTGCACATCATGTTTCAGAAATCATCTGAGAAGGAAAAAAAGAAGCACTGACTACACTTAGGGGAAGGGAGGTGGTTCAAGTTGAGTAGTAGCTTTCAGAAAACCTAAAGTTCTYTTCAAATGAGAAAAACACAGAATACATATTGCAGATGTTGGCAAGCTGAATGTAAGAGACACAGAAAGACAGACCAAAAAAAGCTTGTAATTGAAAAGTATTTACCAGCAGTTTTTATACACTTCATACTTTGCCCTTCAAAGGCATTAGCAGTGAAAAGCCAGAAGGTCTCTAGAGTYAATAGATAATAAAGGTACAAAAGGAGCACTCAGGGAAAAAAGGGGGAAACCAGGAAACAAAATTAATTTTCTGCCTTTATATTTATTGTGTAAAAGCTTGGGGAGTTTTTTGCACTGGAACCCTTCATTACTGGGCATTGGCTGAAGGTCTGAATCAAATTGAGGTGTCAATACATTTTACAGAGCAAACAACAAAATTGGACAGGGACAAATTGCATCAATAAACACTTACCTAAGAATTCAAAAGSAGTTCAAGGACCAGAAAGTGAAGAACTGTTAGGGATGTATAAAGTGTCCCTTAAACTCACTTTCATATCTGAGAACAAGAAAGTGGCAGATACAGTAAGGGTGAAAAATTTTCAAGAAATATACTATGAATGATCAAGGGAACTACAAGTCATTAAAWGCAACATAAAACCATCAAATTAGGAGTTTATCCAATTTAAAAAATCCTTAATATACATGAAAAAATGTACTGAAAATACAATTCTGAGGTTGTGAGATCAAGAGATTGTGGCTGCAAATGTTGGCCTAAGAGTACTACAAAACTGGATCTGGGAAACAAAATGGATAAATAGAATTCAGTCTGGGTAAATGATATGTAAGGTACATGGATTAAAAAAGGGTTATTTTGCATATAAAATTATTTTGCACATTAAAGGAAGAGATCTGTGTTCGGCAAAGTAGCTGGGTAGTGAGACTGCGGTTATGATGTGTAGTTCAGGCACTTTCCGTAGCTCAGAAAGATTGAAAAAAAGAAAATATCATGCTAAGAGTTTTTAGAGAAAGAAGAGAGAACAAAGAGGAAACATTTATGCTCCTGCATCAATCCAGGCAATGCAGCTCTCATCCTCCTCTACAAAAAGGCTCAAAGGAGGGCAACAAAGATGAAAAGGAATATTGAATACTGTTCTTACTTTGACTGAGTAGACAAGGACTTGTCCTGCTGGAGAAAAGACAGCTGAAGGAGTATTTGATAAAGGTCTGGTAAATCAGGCTTGGCAAAGGCAAAAAGGAATTGATTATCCAGCATCTCTTCCAGTGCAAGAGCTGAGAGACATCAAGTGCAATTAGCTGTGAGCAGAATAAAAAATAAAAAAAAAAACACAGAAAAGCAGCTTTTCTTACATCTCATGTTCCAGCTGCAGAGCTCCTTGCTGCAGGACAGTATGGGTGCTAAAAATGATAGAAACCAAAGGAAAAAAATTCATGGGAAAAAATGCATACTGTGACCTCCAACTCAGAAGGTACCTGATACTTAAGGTTTTRGAGGGTATCTTGGGAATAAAAATATCCTTAAATGAAATATTTCCTAACTTTTAGACTTCTTGCTGTGTTAGGGTAAAAAAAGCATTTTACATGCCTTTGGTGTGACATATCACTTTTCTCTTTGTATTTTAATTTGCATCCTCACTTCCAAATGTTTAAGACAATAACAAACCAATATTTTTATCTATTTCAGAGGCATTGAATAAAAATTTTGGCTGCCTGCTTTACAAGGAAAGTTATTCAAATATGCTCATTGAGGGGAGTGAGAGAAAAGCSTAAGCAATATAAGAAGTAATTTTGAAAATATAGTATTTTAATTTCACAAACATAGCTAGGCAAACTATTATGTCATTGCTTAAAATAAAATATTAATTAAAATAACATTTAAAAATTAAGACATGGTTGACCACTTTCACATAAAAATACTTTCAAAGGAATTAAAATATCCCATKATGAGAATTTAACCCATTCTTTTTCATCAGTTGGAATCCAATTCAAGTCTGACCCATTCTAATAAGTTTTGCAAGTTTCAGAACAGAGAAACTGTCTTCAAGCATTTCAAGAGCATTCAACATATTCCAGAGTCTGCTGTTTCTTTCACAATAGCTRAGTAATTAAATTTAKCTTCTCTTGTTATAAAATTCTTTCTTTTGACTGAACTTCTTAGAGGGCTGGAGAGCTTTCATCAACCATTATTATCCAGTAAAAGATGTTTCCTTTCCCTGGAACTATTCAGAAGAAAGCATTGAGGTTCCTAGATACCTTAGGAACTTCATCCATCATCATTCTGGAAATCTGATCATTAAACATGAGTGATGGTGGGGATTGTTTCCAATTTCCCTGGGGCAATGAAAACCCTAGAGCCAGGACTATCAGTTTTTACACAAAACCTACAAAGCATCTCTGAACAGGTTTGGCGCACAGTGCACACAGAGAATGAAAGCCCTTCTCCAGTTCTCCTGAACAAAGCACTCCAAACAGCCCAGAGTCCAGAGGCACCARCGTGCTGCTGCAGCCTCAACTACCTCCAGGTTCAGTAAATTATTTAATATCTTCCTTTGCCATCAAGGAAACATAATTGCAGCTCTGCTGGGTAACACACTGAACAGTCGTGATCAAAAGCTTTCTTTCTGCTTTGTCTGCTCTGCCATCTGCTCATTCCTTCCAGGACTCCTCTCTGGCAAGTGACCCACTCGTGGCAGTACAGCTTGGCAGATGAGTGACACCACAGCTCACTCTGTTTGTGTCTGTCTCTGCATGCCTACATTTATAAATATTCATGGGGGTGCTTTTTAATGAAACTAAATATGAAGCAACACAGCAATTTCTTGTGTTTGCTGTGGTGAGTCTGTAGTGAAACACGTTTCTTGTGTTTGCTTTTAGGAAAAACACAACACAAAATATAAATAACATTTTTAACCTGGAGTTACAGGCCAAGTCATGGTAGATTTTCTAAGACKCCAGGGCTATGCTTGGGAAATTTTGGTTCCTAGTATAACAAACAAYGAAAATTCATGGTCAGGGAAACTGAGGGTGAGGAGGGACCTACATTTGCTTCTAAGTTATAAATCACACTAATTGTAAGCTAGAGACAAATTCACTATACATAAACATGCCTTGGAGAGCAAGAGCCTGTTTGGAGGGTTGGCTCCTATGCATAAAGACCTGATGACTCCTGTCAGTGGGCACCTGGACAGATGATGACACCCTAGCTGCTAAATTATTCTAAATTCTTGACTACCRTTGATTAACACCAACCTTTTCAGAACATAATAGATGGAAAAGCAATATAATTATTTAATGGATTGTATTTTCTACAAAAGCTTCTTAAAATGGCAAACTCCTCAACCACATTCACTTTTTTTTTTTCTTTATAAAGTACTAAGGAAGTCTTTAATAAAAAATATCAACCTTTTGTTGGCATTTCTGTGAAATCCTTTGCTAGTCACCCTGAGTATCATGGGTCAGTTGCCTTACAAACATGTAACACAAGGAGGGCTTCAGGGTTCTTTGGTTTTGATGCAGCAAAACAGATGTGCTGGCTGAATTCTGAAAAGCAAGSTTTGCAATGTGTACATGAATTTTGAGTAGGTGTTTGGTTTCACCCTAATTTCTCCCCTTTTTAATCTCTATTCATTAACATTCTTTTGGGTTTTTGTGGTTTGAGGAGTTTTGTTAAAAGAATATTTGAATAGCTGTGCAGCATAAACCTTGACAAGTAAAGAACAGTGTTTGTTCTTATGTTATTTTCCACTCTGTTTACTTCTGTTATCTTTTGTTCATCTCTTTGAGTTTCAATCATGCCAAAGCAAAAGCAGAACTTATTCCATGTTGTAGGACTCACATTCCTCTGAATAATACCTTGTGAACTTTCAAAGTGAACAAAATTCAGGCAGATTTTCTCAATAGAAATTTTGAGCTCCAAGCGTCTAACAAATGTTTGCAATTTTCATAGGGTCACGATGACATGAGTTATTCCATCCACAGAAAGAAAAGCCATGTGCCACCTGATTTCCTTATGAAAGGCACAAGTCCTGCTGGATGTTTTATACATGGAATTCCCTTTCTGTGGATGAGTTTCTGGGTGGCTCTCTGAACAAAGTGGGCTCTGGCAGGGCACTTTCTGTCCCTGGCTAGGATGGTACTCTAACAATGAGGAGCAAGGTTATCTCCACTAATTTAGCAAAATAATATATTCTTCTTGATGATGATGAAGGTACTTATTGCTATAATCCCTCTGAGTAATAACAGAATATGCAGACATAAATAATTTATATGACCAAAATACCAACACAGAAAACTCTGACTTGGACACAGAAATCCTTATGATTCATCATTTTCATGACAACAATAAACTAATTCCCTGACTATAGAGAAGGAATATTACAATATAAGCAATAATATATTGCTTTTTCAGTAACAGATTTTCTTCACAGAAGTTCAGAATGCAAGTGCACATGGTCTGTTGGAAAAAAAATTCTGAGTGGTGAATTGCTGTGGATTAAATGCCAGAATTGCCTATTTTTTAATCTGATCTTATTTTCAAATGTGCCTAAATATTTCCTAGGAYAATGTATCAGATATTCATAATCATACACAGGGATGCATTTAAGAGTTGAGGAAATTGGAATTGTTGTAAGCAGCTAATGTGTTACTGCAATTCATTCAAAAAACTATTTGGCTTTGGCAGAATGTAATATTTTTACTCATTTGAGCACAATCTTCATCACCCAAATTATCTGATGAGAAGTTAGTAAAATATTAGTGACAAGTACCAAAAAGTGCATGGACTCCTTCATATGGGGCCTTAAATTTAGAACCACTATATAATCCCCTTAATTCTATGTTTTAAGAAAGTGAAAAATAACTGCAGTTTTTCAGATGCCTTGGCACCCAGTCCCCAACTACCAGTAATATTTATAATGTTCCTATTTTAGAAGTGAGATGGAATTAGTCACAAAACCTTTAAGAACTTCCTTAAGTCAGCACATGATTAATTAGGATGATGTAAAAGGGAAAGCACTGAGAAACATTGCTAAAAATGTGCTTCATTTCAAAGGTGAAGTCAGGTGCTCTTGTTGAGAAATCATAAACCCTTCTCCTTCTTTTCATGACATTTTATGCTGTTACGATTGGCTAAAAATACTCTGCTGCTTCTCCAGAAAAAGAAGATCAAACCAAAAGAGGAGACTGGGTTTTTAAAATTTATTCTCTAATGGAAATGGTCATTGTAAGCCAGCATCTACTAATATTTTTCGTGTCTTCAAATACCATTTTTAACATTCCATATGATTTCTTTTTTCTACTCATATTTTTCAAGTATTCAAATACCTATTTTAGCATTCCATATGATTTTTTTTTCCTTTTAATGACTTGCTTGCTAAAAAATATCAATTTTTSCTTTTAGAAATATCTGGACAGCCGATAACGTTGTGAATATTAATTGGTTTTATTGCAAAGAAAATTGCATTGCCAATCATTGTTACTGACTAATGGGTGATGACGTGCAATTACAGTAAGATAAATGATTATTCTTGTTAACTAGCATATATTCTGCTCTGCAATGCATAATTTTCAAAAATAGACAAAATGGGAGTGCAAGAGTAAAAGCTGCAATATCTGAAGAAATTAATTTCACAAGTTATCAAGAAAGATGAAAAATAATTAAAAGTGATTTTATTAATTTGAGATACTGCTGGAGAACACARTATAGCTATTTCCTGCTGTTTCTGGGTTTTATTTAATTTTCCCCTCCATAGTATTTTTTCTGACTCAGGAATGCAGATGTAGAAAACAAGTAACTTTATATCTGACCCGAAGTTTATGAAGTCCTTTTAAATAAAGAAGGCTGGGAGAKCAAAAGGCATTTGCACATGGGCTACTGCTGCCTCTCCAAAASAGCAGTGGAGAGAAGACAGGAATACCAGCTGCAGGCTTAGACAAGGCCATAAAACCTCTCAAGGATATCAGCTGTAACTATTGGCAGTGGACAATAAGAGCTTGGGTGTGACTGATTGGCACCACTCTGGGGCATTCACATTCCTGGAAAATCCCTTCTCCCAGGATTTTTCTCCTGGGAAACTGAGAAGCCTCAGAGAAAAGGAAAACAATTCTTATCTSATTTGCTTCTCCTGTGTTGTGCTCATGTGGAATGTATTTGGAGATTGTTTACCCACAGGTGATTGTTTCATTGCATTCTGCTGTGAGCTGTTTCCACTCTTTGGCCAATCAGTGCCAAGCTGTGTCAGGACTCTGGAAAGAGTCACAAGTTTTCATTATTATTTTTTTAGCATTCAGTAAGTATCCTTTCTGTATTCTTTAGCATACARTAAAYATCCTTTCTGTATTCYTTAATATAATATAGTGTAATAAAGTAATMAATTMGCCTTCTGAAAACAKGAAGTCATRTCATTCCTGCCTTCATCAGGGCTTCCCAGCAAACACAACACCACTCTGGCCACACTCAGCAGAACTTTCTGGGTCAAAGCCCCTGCAAGATATCTTTGGTGTAGTGGTTCCAGCTAAGGAAACAAATAAACATATCTGTCACTCAGAGATATGAACCTGAAGATGCTTATCTGCCAATGTTTGGGGGTATGGTGAGGATATGAAATAAAACACTGAGCCTAAGCAAATGGGAGAGGCATGGATAGAATGTAGTCACCAAAAGATCATTAATTATGTTGGGTATCAAGAAGCTTACCAAGCTTTGTAAAGGAAAACTGTTGCTTGCATTCATTGATTGGGGTAAAGCACAGTCAGGGCTGGATTYAGGGGCTGGTGTGTGGGCACCACACTGGAAAATCACATCATCTCTGGTGGCATGGGGTGCCCAGGAGCTCTGTATCCTTCTTGAAGGCATGTGGAGGGCAGGCAGGATACCCTGAAAACCSACAAATGGCCTCTTTTCAAACACTAAACCTTGCCCTTCTGTGGGAATTAGTAAAGGTAAGAAGGCTTCCAGGAAGCTGAAAAAAAGAAGAATGAGCAGAAAATTTAGAGCTAKCTGCAGCTGCAAAGTCTGAAAGTAAAAATAGTTACAATGGTATAGCAAGCAAGAACTTTAAAAATAGCTTGAGTTTTAGGCTTGGCCAAGATTGACCTTAAGGCTGCATAAAAATATGCTTAGCAAGACAGTAGAAGGTTTTGGGCTTAATAATGGTGTATTGTATATTGCTGATAGAAAGAAGACAAGCAAGCATTGTGTGAAGTAGGTGTACATGTGCTTTTAGTGATTGGCTAAAAAAACTGTCTGTAAGCTTTAGCAATATGCTATTGGCTAGAAAGTTTTTAAGATGCTCTGTAACAAAGAAATCTTGGGCTGCTGCTGGCTTTGCCATCTTTCTGTTGTCTCAACCATGTGATGAGGCTAATGCTGCAAATAAAGCCCAAGAAATGTCTCCCAYCAATCCTATCCTGTTTGTGTAAAGAAAAAAATAACCACACCAAGACACCCTTCAGCTCCACTGCATAATGCCCAAACTGCTAAGGCTGGCAGCAGCCTGGTGCTCAGACTGCCCTGAGGAAAAGAAAGCCACCTGGCAAATCCCATGTCAAGTCCTCCTGCATGGTGGGACATGCTCAGCATGTCAGATCCATGGACAAGATGGGCCTTATAGAGAGCTCCCACTGCAAGAAGTATTAATATCAGTTTGTTTAAAGGAATTGAAGGTAAAATATCTACTGTTAATGTTCCAACTGCATTTGTAGGACTCCCAGCCCTGGATGATCAACTCAGAATAAGCTGTGTAGCAAAAAAGATTTTTTTAGAAGGAGGTATCTTTACACGTGGGAGCCAAAAAGGCCACARTGAAAAATTTTGTAGGAGGATAGAATTTTTATTTCGTGCTAATAACCATAGCATTATATAAAAGTTTCTAGGGAGCAATTTATAAAGCGGTTACCCCAAAAAAATATTTTGAGGCAGTGAATACAGTCTATCTAAAATGAGCTTGCATGTGCCAGGGGAAACCTCCCACACTGTGAAGAGAAGAAATATTTTTAAGTGCTCATCTTTCAATCAAAATCAGACAAATGCTTTGTAGAAGCAGCATGACACCTCCTCAGGAAGTGGGACAGACCCTGAAATGTCTGACTTTTCTGGCTGAGGGAAGAATCCTCTTCAGTGAAAGGTGTCTCTGGTACCCACCCATCCTCCTCAGGGGCAGAATGGTCCTGTTTGTCCCATTTGGCACCTCTTGCTTTTGCTCAGCACTTGCTGTGTCTGTGGGAAGAGCAGTGTCCTCCAAGGATGCCACGTTTTAGCAGAGACATGCTCTTGACTCACAGCATGATTTATGAGGAATTTTGGTCTGCAGTGTAGGTGTCAGCCACAGTCAATAGGAAATTTCCCCAGGGCAAGAAAGAAAATAAGACCTAAACCTACAGCTGTCCTCTGAGAACTGTAAAAGCTATATCTTTTTTTTCTGTAGAAGTCTTCAAAGAATGAGGAATTTTGCAAGCAGGGCATAATTTCAACAATATGTGACATTCTCCTAATGCCATTCCCATAGACCCAAGACTACAATTACAATCCCTGTGTTTCCAGTCCCACTGTGTGAGCAGAGGCTGATCTGGATAGTGTACACAATATTTACCATTTCAGTCCTTCTCACAGGGCAGCTTTGCCAGGTCCAGGTTTTATCCACGCTTTTCAAGTTCACTCATACAARACAATCTCCTCAATCCTTTTTCTGCAGTCCTTCTTTCCTTTGTTGTCACGTTTTGTTTTTTTTTCCTAAGCTCCCATTGTGTTTCAGGTCTGATGATTATTTTTAACTGCCAGCAAAGGATAATAAATGAAGAAAAAACAAGACCCAACCCTTTTCCTAACAATCTGCACAACATCAACAGGAGAGGAGCYGAAAGGAATCTGTCTCTTTTTCCACTGGCAGGCTTTTTCATTCGTGGCCTCTGTCTCATACTCTAGTGAGCCTTTAACAATTGCAGGAGATGCCAGATCATAATTATGTTCAAATTGAGCAATGCAACATGTAGAACTATTTTTTCACATAAAATCTTGCTTTCTTTTGTGACTGCTTGCTCCTCTGCCTCTCTAAATAAAAGGGAAAAAGTACAACAGAAAAAGAGTAATGAAGATGAACCAATTCCCTATGGAAGATTTGAGCCTTGAACTGCTGGGGCTCTGAGAAACCTGATCTAGTTAAAGATGTCCCTGCACATTGMAGGGGGATTGGACTACATSACCTTTAAAAGTCCCTTCYAGCCTCAATTAATCTATAATTCTATGGTTTATGTAAACTAACACAACACTGTGTTGGGGGAAAGTTACAGGTCCCAGCAAACATGGATCTGCAACAGCTGGCTGTGGATTCTGTGTATGTGGAAAAGGAAAGCCTGTCAGTGTATTGAAATTAAATTCAGTTTTCTAATAAAAAGCTTTTCTTATTGCTGTTCCATAATGGAACCAGYGCAGTGCAGGATGTGAGCACACAGCACATTCCATGGGAGCTGCTTGGTGCAGAATCTCCAAAAGGCAGCAGGACTCAAATTCCAGCACTGTGGTTTAAAGCAACAGAGCTGAAGGCACAAAAGACACAAGCAAATACATAAGTGCCATCTGTTTTTCAAGGAAATCTGCTTTCCCCCTGCTCAGTTTTCTTCTCACTATATTTCTTTGCTTTTATGTCAAAGTTGTGGGCAGCTTTTGCAGCGTTTTTGACAGACCTAGAACAGTGGATGGTGACTCTAGAGGGTTAGATAACCTGCCTTCACTACATTACCCAATRCAAAATAGCATCAGTCTGCACAACTGATTGAGCCTCATCCCATTTCTGAAATAATTTTCTGAGTTATAACAGAGGGCCTAATTTTTTGCACTGGATTTCACAACACTGTGCTTATGATACTGCAGATGCATAATTATTAGCTGTTATAGAGCAATTACAGCCCCATGAAAGCACAGTGATTCTCCATTCTCAGGGTAAACCATGGAAGATTTCATTGCATTTACAAGTCAGAGCTGAAGGGAGGAGGAGATGTATGGTTATACCAACACTTAGGACAGATGACTGGAACTTCTCAGTGAAGGCAGACTGTAGATGAATTCCCTRGTCCAACTTTAGTTTTGTACTCATAAGGAGATGTTTAATATATAAGAATTCCTCAGAGTTTTCAACATTCATGCCATTTGACTTATGAGTCAGAGTCACCACCCTATACAAATGTGACAAGATGGACTCTAAATGAGAGTATTAGTGCTAAGAAATTAAATTACAGTGCAAGATTATTGGTGGGAAAAAAAGGGCAATAAATCCTAATCTATCTGAAATCACTGGTAGAAGTCTCATTAATTTCATTTTGGGCTGGGATTTTGCCTGATGTCTCTTGTGACATCTTGCATGGCTCAGAACCAAGATGCTGTTCCTCAGCTACACCATCACTGATTATACTCACAAACACCTACCTCTTGCTTATTCTGCATACTAAATAATACTACTTATTTATTCTGCATTCAGAATGGTGATGATTCAAACCTTTAATAGCTGTCACTGCCTGGTTTTGTTTATTGCTTGTTTTCTTAGTTTAAGTGACTGTGTTGCCTCCACTGAAAAATGGATCCCTGCCTCTGCTCAYGTATGCCTACAGGTCCCTTCTTCCCCTTCCATAAATTCTTGTAACTTCAGCATCCCTGGAATAGACTATGATGGATAAAGCCTGCACTCATTTCTGTTAAGGAGTAATGCACATTCCAACCTCTTTCTGACAGGTTTCTAAACACATAAATGGTTTGCTTTGGACTTTTTTCAGGGAAATACTCATTCTGACCTAAACTGGCAATGTTAATTCTGTCATTATCTCAGCTTTGATACTTATTAATCCAAGAAATGACACAATCAAGCTTAAGAAGATCAAACTATATTTTCAGGGGAATTCATTACCATTAATATATACCCAAGTTCCACTGTGTAAAAGCATCTAGTGACCTGATCTAACAGAAAAGTTCCTATTAAAGGACTCTCTTCTTTTGCCACAGTCATCCATTCCCAAGGTACACAAAGCTCCAGGGAAATCTTATTGCAGCCTTTTAGTGCTCAAAGGGAACTTCTAAGTCCAAACTTTTAGTACGGTCTGTTGTGATAGATCAAGGGGAAGTGGTTTTAAATTAAAAGAGACCAGATTMGATATAAGGATGAAACTTTTTAGAATAGTAAGGGTGGTGAAACACTGGCACCRAGTTTCCAGAGAGCTGGTGGATCCTACACCACTGCAACCATTTAAAGTCATATTGGWCAGGGCTCTGATCAACCTGCTCCAGTAGAAGATGCTCCTGCTCATTTCAGGGGGATTGGAGTAGATGATCTTTAAAGATTATTCCCAATTGTTCTGTGATTCTACACCAACTTAAGCTTGAACAAACCGGAGAGGCAGATTTTGTCTCACATCTGGGACAGGAACATCCCCAGGACGGCTTGAGACTGTAATACTGATATTTTCACTGCTTTGAGGAGCTGTCCTGAGATTCTTACTCAGCTGGAAATAGAATCAGCTGGGAGACAGCAGGGRATGAAATTGCTCCCAAAGTTTTCTGATGACATCTAAGTTGGTTTAAATTTCATCTGGCCTCAATSAGGTTTGCCGCACTGAGACACTGTCATAGAGACTCTCAAAGTCTTAAATACTTAGTAAAACATCACCTTCAATACAAAGTCTGTCATAGACTATACTTCTACCCTCATATGCCCCTGCATTTGAAAAACAGCCTTAAAAAACTACTCTCTGCCTCTGCTATCTGTTTTTCCTRTATTGCCTGTGCTTGTAAGTGATAAGAACATGCTCTAAGCTCTGGGATTCATCCCTTTCCATTACAACTTTCATTGCTTGCTATGTCTCTATGTTTGCAGTTGTAATCTGATAGATTTTAAATTGCCAGGATCAGAAAGAACATTAATTTGTCTGTGGATCATTAGGAATAATGGCATTGTATTATCAGATGCTTTTTTTTAGTGCTCGTGTTTGTGAGCTGAGCAATTATGAAAATATTTAAATAATGAWTGTAATTGCCTATTAAAATGACTATTCTGCATAAATATTTATATTCCTAATCAATGATTCCTCAAAAGTAWAGCTGTAAATACAGAGAAAATCACATGTGTATTGTACATGCAAAATCCTGTGTGCAGCTCCTCAGCTGGCTTTAATCATCCTCCTGGAACCATTCTGCACCAGCTTTTTCCAGCCTGCACTGCTTACTTCACTGTCTTGTTTTTTGAGTGGCCAATGATAGATACCAGAGACTCCAGGGATTTTCAGACAGCTGATGCCCAACCCTCTCTGGCAATCAGGCACCTCTGTGGGTGGCATCCTGGCCTCCTGCAAGTCAAGGCAATTTTCCCCTCCTACTTCAGTAGGTCASGATTCTGAATTAAGACAGAGCTCAGCATTTAATACTTGCAGTTATTTTCAGAAGGCAACCATACCCCATTCTTGCTTTGGGTTTGGGACCACTTTGGAGAAATGCAAAGTATAAAGAGGGGTGAAAYTATATTCTGTATGCCTGTTTCCATAAGCATTGACAAAACCTCTAAAGGAGTAATTTTTTATGTCTACCACCTTTGAGTTCCTCCAAATCCAGCTTGATTGCACCTTGCTCTCATAAAAAAAAAAGGTGACATTGGAATTGTGCAAGGAGCATAAAGTTTAAATGCTCAATGTAGCACACTTCACTTGGAAAATCAGTGAAGAGATGGTGTCTAATTTCTTTTTAGCTCTGAAATGCTGCAAACGGTTTCATTAATTCCCTGCTATACTCTGTATTACCATATGTAAATAATTGCATTAACCCCTGTGCTCTCCCACCTTGTATCATATCACAGGCAAGAGCAGACTGGCAGAAAAGACACAGCAGGACATAACAGAGCAGGGTGAAGAACAGCAGATGATTCCTGATTAAGAGTCAGGAGTCTTGGATGACACATTATTACTGGAGCTGAACAGGGATAGGAGGTGAATGTCTGGGATAATGGTGTGATAGCTAACAGGTGGTACAGCAGCAATGCCCTGCCAAGGTGCCCTTTCCATGCCAGGGATTCCTAGGAATGTCTGTGGGTCAGGAGGACGGGGAGTACGTGTGTGTGCAGACAGCTGTGCACACTTGAGGGATAACTGATATATATTTTGAGGCTACCCAGTGTTAGCAGCATTTGAGGAGAAGCCCTACAACCAAGGTCTGGTTTCAATTTCAGGAGCAGAATTTGGCTATGGGTCTGGAAGGTTGGATTGTTATTTATCATATGGGTCACCATGTTTTGGGTGTGGGCATGCTGTGTTTAAATGGTTCTCATTCATTCCCTTCAGGATTTTGTGTGCCTGAATTACCCTCTTGGTGACCCAWTACATAGCTAATAATAGTTTTCAAGGGAAAATGTCACCTATTTATCTATGTRAGCATAAGTTCTTTTCAACAGATACTCAAGCACTTTGCATATCATCCTTTCAAKACCCCACTCAACCCCTATTTGCCATTTGCAAGTGGGACATTGAGGAAGAAGCTGTTAGCTGATTTATCAACATAAAATATAGCAGTAAAAAAATATCTACAGATGAGAACAGTGAAGTGAATCTTTGCAGATATTATATAATAAATTATGATACCTTCTCACAAGTTTACAAAAAGATCTGGCCTAACTTGATAGCAATCTGGAGCTGTTCTTTAGTTTGCAGCACAATCTCTCCCAGGGAACARCATTCAAATTCCAGCTGTAGCTTGTGATAAGGACTATCTCCTACTACTGAAATCATGTTTTCATCTGCTTTTTAGGGAGAATAAAAATAGGATAGTTAAATCCAGTATTCAAAAAAATATCCAAAMCCTAGAGCTGCTAGGGAAGAGTACAGCTGGAGCTCCAGTGAATTCAAGGTACAAAATTCCCATTGCTATTAATGGCAAATCCAAACATGAAGGAAATATAAGTTTAATGTTTAACATCCTGTGCTTACTGACTCTGTTGCAGAATTTTCTTGCAACCTTTTGTACACCATTTAGGGAATATTTACATTTCATAMTGTACTTGCAGTTGGAAGTTTAGTTCCAGGCTTTATCTTATTAAGAAGTGGGAAAGGCATGGATTGATATTCACTTAACCAGAAGCTAGAATTAACCCTATACCACATTTTCTAAKGCTCTATAGGCCATGCTTGAAAGCACAAAGAGGTGAGGAGGAAATCTTGCTTCAGCCCTTCAGTGGGACCATAGGACCCAGTGATTTTGAACCTGACTACGAATCCTTAAATAYAAGAATTTAAATTCCATTTTTACCYTTTTGGCCCTTTTGTTACATTTCAGAGCTGAACTGGACTGCCTGCCAGTTGTGTTGTGTGTTTTGACCCAGCTGCACCACAACATCTGCTGGGATGAGAATTCCTCACACAGAACTAAAAACCTCATCCTGGGAGGCCAAGTACCCAAAGAGTTTGGATGGCAGGGAACTTAACTTCCAACCATRGCAGGTGTTCTCTGTTATTGTGTGGAGATAGACCTTTAAACTGTTGGTTCACTTCATGAACACAGAACAAATGCTGATTGTGACCTAAAAAGACCTGTGCTTAACTTTAAAGAAAAAATAAAGGGATAGATATGAAGAGACAATGGAAAAATGGCATTAGGAATACAAGATAAGGCRCTGCAACAGCTGATGGTACTTGTGCAAACTGCATCTTTGGAACACTTTTTAATTCCTCCTTACAAAATATGATTACGTAAATATTTATAAAAAGTGAGAAAAGATACCACAGTGATAAAATTTTTGCCCGATTTTAGTGTCAAGTAAAGACATTTCAAAGAACAGAAAAAAGAGCAAGGAAAAAACCTCCAAAGACCAAACCATCAACTGAGCTCTGCAGGAGAGTTAAGATCTGTTACCACAGACACAGCAATTTGGTTTTTAGATTACTTTTAATGTGTTAGAAACCTCCCTTTGCAGTTCATAAGGCTTTAGATTTTTTTAGTGCTTATAGGTTTTTGTTAGGCTGATTGAGATTTGCTTTAAAACTGGCATAAAACGATAAAGAAAAGCCTAGCTGGTATCCAGTTTCAGATTTACTTGCCTTGATAGTCATAGATTTAATATTGAAGGACAGTGAATGAAATCTATTATTTTCAAGCAAATAGATTGTTTTTATCCATTTCAAATGGTATCAGCCTACTATGTCTCACTTTGAAAACAACAGTAAATATTCCCACAAAACGAGTTTTATGTACACATCCATTGCTGCTATTATTGAGCTATCTCATTTGGATGTATATGTGGATCCCCAAATTCATTTTTATGTGACATTTGTTTCTGTTCCTAGGTAAAGCCACGCTTCTTGGTGCATGGTGCACTGTTATTATAACAGATGGCTTATTTCAATTCATAATGACTGGGAAAAATAACAATGAATCATGTAAGCAAGAACAAGCACTTCAATTTCTCTACAAGTTACCCGGTGCCTGCCAATTTGAAAAACAGCTGAGAGCTCTGGCTCCTCATCAGAAATGCAAGGCTGCTCTTTGATTGGACTACAACAGCACATCAAATTGGGGAAGAGCAAAACTAGCAAGATATAGAGCCTAAAAAGCTTTCCATTTGGACATTCTGGGTTTTCTTTCCTAACAATGAAAGGAAAAAAGTAACATAAATGCCTGGTGTTGTCAGATAAATAGAGGGAAAGCAAACCCAGTGTTATTTCAGGATACAGTTGTACCCAGGCACTGCATCCACATAACTCAAATGGATTTTGCCTCTCTCCAAAAGGAGGGTCTGAGATACAACCCTCCTGCCACTGCTCACTTCTGGGTGACTTGGCCTCGCTCTCAGGAGGCATAGGTGTGCAGAACTTCTAATCCATTGAAAATGAGCAATTCACTTAGAGAACYTTATCCTAAAAATTAGGAATTTGATCAGATTGCCTACAGTTAATATTCTGCACCAGCTATCTCAAGAAACACATAACAGTATAAAATTTTGTTTACCTTGACACATCTCCTGTGTATGCAAAGCCTCCAGATTTTATCTCCATTTCTTCTTTTCCAAGTCTTTGCACCCTTCTCTCAGAATCCTGCAAGGAAGTGCACACTTTGAACAGGATCCCAAATTTAAGCAGATGGTGGTTTACAAATTACTGTGCAAACATAATGTGATCCAATACAGAGTTCTCCTCTATTACAAAGTAGCACTAGAGTGATTTTGATATTTTTGACTTGAAAAGAACTGTAGATTAGTCAATAGAAATTGACTTTTAGAAACAGACCTCTGTTTTTCAATTCTCTCTGCTGAAAGTTGTCTGAGTCAATAGAATAACCCAGGCTTTCTCTTAGGTACACAAATTCTTGTGCACTTCTTTCTTCCTGTTTTTGATTCCTTCCTAATTAAGGCACAAATGTTGCTCRTGACATTGTTACCTACATAATTCACAAATCCCTTTCAGAGCACAAGATATAAGATCCAGCATTAAATCAGAAATTGGCCTGTCATTGGCTTTTCTCTTCCCAGAGTAGATAAGAATAACTTTGAGTTACCTGTTTTAGTGGAARGTGTCCTGCCCATGGCAGGGGTGTTGGAATGAGATCATCTTTGAGGTCCTTCCAACCTAAACCATCCTCTGATTCTATAAGGTAGAAGGAACAGAGGCTTTAGGCAAAGCTGATCAGAATAGGCAGAAAACATTATTTCCCCCAACAGCATTTAGAAGAAAAACCAAAATTGAATCACCAGTCTYTCAAATGAAGTCTGAGTAAAGAGGAATTATTTTGACCTGACTCAGAAGAAAAAAGCTGCCCAAAAATAAAATTCTCGTGCCATTTTTGCTTCATCTGGATATGTGTCTGTAGTAGCTGGGCCAGTTTGGAAGGCTTTTCTGTATATCCCTGATGGCATTATCACAGCTCTGTGGGCTGCTGAACTGCTTCCACAGAAACTAAGGACTCTTAAAACTAGAGAGTCCTTGTGATGAACAATCAAGTTGTTCCCAGGCTGGCAGTATGGCTGGAAAAACAGAGAAGCAATAAGATCGCAAAAAAAAAAAAGGATCTAAATACTTGTTATGAATATTTGCCAAGTTCAAGTTTGTTTCATTTCCACATGAAAGTGCATTTCAGTTCGGAAAAGAGAGAGAGAAAAATAGAAAGGAAAAAAGATAGAAGAAGGGAAGGAAAGGGAAGGAAAAGGAAAAGGAAAAGGAAAAAAGATAGAAGGAAAGAAGGAAGGAAATAAAAAAGGAAAGAAAGCAGGAAAGAAGGAAAGTAATTAAAACAGGGGATTACACCACTGAAAAGAAAGCAAGCAGATTGCTTTGGAAAAAAAACAGCATTTTGTGGTGATGCAAATGATTACTTTTGTGGCTGTTTCTCTGCTTTAATACTACCCTAAAAATCTTTACTTTTCAGTTCAATGTACACTGCACATATTTTGCCAGTGAATTACTAAGCTGAAAAATTTATTGCTTTTACATTCCTCTCTCTTCCCCTTGTTGGTTTCTGCTAAACCTCATCCTTTTTTCTTGTCAGTGGCTACTGTGAGCATGTCCAAATGGGATGTACAGAGGTGATGTATGAGCTTAAATYGCTTCTGAAGTTCACTCATAGCTCATTTTGCCCAGGAAAAATTCAGGAACTATACCAAACCAGATTCTAAACAACCATTCCCCACACACTTGGACATATAAAAKTGTTTGGGCATTAGTTGTTCATTCTTCACAGTAAAATGTTATCTGTGCTGTATATCCCACTGCATATTTATGAAGTGTTTGGGTAATGGTAGATGGAAGCCTATGGTGGCAGCAGTCTTGTTTATCTCATTTTCTATGATCTGCTTTCGTTGTCTKCTTGTTTTACTCCTTTTAGTGAATATTGCACTTTTTATTGCTTTACCAGACACATTTTAATGTCTTTCTTTTCCTGCAAAAAACAGATTCTGGGCAGCAGCTGACTTTAGGAACATAGCTTATACATCTATATACACTGCTAATTGAAGATGCTTTATAAAYTGTGAGCCTCGTGGTACCAAACTTATCCTTGCAGCAGATAACCAGGATGTTTACCTATGTATTACACTGCATTACATCATYAAAAGTCTCAGCACATGTATACCAACCTAGTAGGAGAGAACGTATTAAAAATGATGTATTTACTTGCCAAGGCACTCAATATACTTACAGAGTATTCTTCTCTTGTGCTGAAGACTATAATATGTTAGTTCTTTAAATTTGCCCTACAAGCCAGCTCTTCCAAGAATTCTTGCTGGTTTTCCTGGCAGACCTTCCCTGCGTGGCAATGGCTTCCCAGTTCTGCCTGCATCATTAGGAGAGCAGTARCTAACTCAAGATCCACCTGGATGTGTCTGCATGGTGCTGCCCTGGATCTGCCTCGGGCTGGAATAAACCAGGTGCACAGCTGGAGCACAGCTGGAGCACTTTGGGTGCACAGCTGGAGTGTGAATTTCAGTCTGGTGGGGTCCACACAGAGCCCAGGGGCTGKGCTGAGGCTCCAGCAGGAATCAGAATGGGGTTCTCAGGGCCCTCTGGAAGTTCAGGAGCCAGGATGTSTCAGGGAGTTTTTCCCTTCATGAACAGGACAGGATGCTGGGAGATGTTCCTTGAGATTTATGTGCAGCATCAGCCTCATGACATGGCTGAGACAATAGAAGGATAGCAAAAGTTCACATACAGCCCGCAGCAGCCAAAGATTTCTTTGTTACAGAGCTTTTAAAAAGCTTTTTAGCCAATAGCATATTGCTAAAGCTTACAGACAGTTGTTCTAGCCAATCACTAAAAGCCCAATTACACCTGCTTCACACAGTGCTTGCTTGTCTTCTATTAACAATACACCATTCAGCTTTAAACCTTCTCCTATCTTGCTRAGCATATTTTTTCTTCAGTCTTAAGGTCTATCTTAGCCAAACCTAGAACTCAAGCTGTTGTTTAATGTCCTTGCTTGTTATATCATTGAAACTTTTTCTACCCTCAGACTTTGCAGATCTAGCTGGTTYTAAGTTCTCTGTTCTTTCTGTTTGTAAGGCCTGCTTTTCCCAGCTTTCTAAAAATCTTATTACCTTCACTATTTCCCACACCAGGAGGTTCAAAAGTGCAGTGCAGGTCTGAGCTGGGCTGCCAACACAGGTGGATCCTGTCCTGAYCTGCTGAAGGCAGCACCTGCTGCTYAGCAAGGAATRGTTAACACGATTGACACGAAATGTGCTCAGAGGTGCAGTTCACTGACCTTGTCAGCTGAGTGACAAACATGGGTGTCAAACCTCCAACCTCCCTTTGCACCTTTCTACCCTGCAGTAAATAAAATTATGAAGCACTAGGAATTGTACTCARACTGGAACATACTGGAATTGAAACMTGTTAGGAATACACTGCTGGCATTATGCAAAGCAGAACTTCACTGGCACCTTCTCTTTGAAAACATTAGGGAGCTTATATTCAGTTTAACTAAAMACAAACAAACAAAAATAACTAACTAAACAAAAAAACCCCTATAGATTTTGTGCAAAAGAACTATAAAGCACRCATGAATGATGTCTCCAGCAGAGTAATGGAATTAGTGCACACAGGGGGCTTGATTTGAGGAGCTCACTTATTTTCATGATAATAAAGAGGATGCGTGTGCATAGGGGAACATGGTTCATCTTGGAACCCTGYTCAGCTTACAAAATGCCCATTTTCTCTATTTTATGTACAAAAATTAATTATAAATTCTTTGCTTTACTTACTGCTCCTAATTATTGACGTGTTTCCAATATGTTTTCCTCTTTGCTTTGTATTGAGAATTAATGTGKGCTTGGTTGGAGAAAACTATTTATTACACTTTAATATTGATTTTAATATGCTAAATCTAGAATATGAAAGGTGCCATGACAGCCTCAGTGTTATATACATGGAACTTTGTTTACTAAATGCCATGTGCATCTCAAAATCTATSTTCAATACATAAATTGTAGCTTAGCCTTATCTGGATTCTGAAAAAAAAAAAAATGTATAGTGAGGTGTAAGAATGAGAAGTAAATGACAAACCTGGCAATTTTTTATTTTGTCTTGTGAAATCCTGACTTCTCTATCATTCATTGCAAAAACCCTCTGATTATACTGTGCAAGAATTTCCCTATGTGAAATGTGATTGATGATGTGATTTTCACTATAAGCATATGATTACACTTCTGTGTAGTTTAACAAAAACCTTCAATTCATATCTTAMAATTGTTTCTGAGCATCCTAATACCCTCCTCTCACAAACTTAGCAAATAATATTTTTCCAAATTGTTCCTAATGTGTAGCATTGAAAATATAAAAGGTAAAATAGTACCACTGGAACCATGTAAAAGTGGTATATTCTGTCATTGAATGCCACAAAGACTTTTCAAAGACTTTTCAGGTTGAGGGGAAAGTTTCACAGCRGTTATTCCAATATAATTTAAAACATTTGTTGAAGTCCAAATCTTGCTTTTTTGCTTAATCTGAATAAACCTTGAGCTGTGAAGTTTAGCTCCTGTAGTAATATGCAGAAAAACACSTTGGCGTGACATGTGGAAATTTATCAAAAATGGGTATTTATCAAAAATGCATATTTTTCAAAAATGCATATTTATCAGCTCTGTATTTACTGATTTAGAGAATGGACAATGTGTCTTGCAGTGCAAACTACACACCATAACTAAACAATGTGGATTGGAATCGATTCTTCTTGGCAGTGTGTGCTATAAATCAACAGATATGCTCAATGTCAAGTATAGCAGAAAAAAGTCATTCACAAGTACTCTGAGATCACCAAAAAAAAAAAAAAAGGTGATATTTATCAGTTAATGTTGCTGCTGTGTGCCAGGTGATCACCTCTAGCTGCTAACAGCACATATTGTCAAGCCCTGTGCCAAGAGATGCTGGGCAGAGAGGTTGCTGTTTCACCAGCAGAAATAATGCCCCACCCACAAAATCCATTTCTTTGCCAAATACTGCTTTCTATTCAAGAAAATTCCAATGCCACAGACAAAAATTCCTCTGTAGAGAAATCCTTCACCAGGCAGGACTGTGCAGGGATAGGTAAAAAGAGAAAGACTTGGCTGGTGCCAATTACCAAAGGGAAATGATCTGTCTGCCAGACAGCTCCTCCATCACAGCTGGAAACTTCATGTGYTTACCAAAAGCCCCCTTAAGACATCATTTCACAAGGAAAAATTAAAATATTCCTGTCATTAAAGGCAAACAGGTGGGCTGCAACTTCTGCAAGGAAGTTCACCTGTGAGAGCCTCAGGAAGTGCAGTAGGGACAAGTGCAAGGGGCTCAGACTTTATTCTTTACTACTTAAACTGGGAGATGAAGTTTTGACCTTTAAGAAAAAAAAGTTCTATCTGTGATARAGTCAGTCTTAACTATCTGCTCTGGAGGATGAAGTTTGATCATAAGGAGATTAAAGAGGCTTAACCTGACGTGCTGAAACAACCCCTTGGGATCTCAAATCTTGTTATAAGCAGGCAGACAAAAGAGTTACATCAACCTAGAATTTCATTTTCAGTCTCTGGGATCTGGCAAATGCTATTACACAAGATAGGTCTGAAGGTTGCAACACACTGGTCAAATGCCCTCCCTATTTCAAACTGTCCTTTCCAGAAYAGGGATGAAGTGTCATGGAGTTTTCTGCCCATAAAGTTTACCTGTCTTATTGAAATACCAGAAAAAACTCACTTCACATGATTTCCAAGCCACATGCCAGTAATTCAAATTTCTATTCTGCTCACTTCTTTAAAATGCTGCAATATCATTCACAACAAAATTGTACAAAAGGGAACAAAGAGTTTGAAACTAAAATGTTTGACCAGTTCTCATTCATGGCAAGCAAATACTTTGACAAAAGTTTTATGTTAATATTAATATTTATAGTATATACATCTCCAGGAGATTATTTTAATGACACTGTACCATTTAATGAACATACTAGCATTTTTAATAAGTTTTTTGTTTGAGAAACYGAGTAAAATATCATATTGGCATCTGCCATTAGGAGTCAGAAGACAACCCAATTATTTAAAAGGCAAAAGGCTGATATGATGCTCATTCCCTGTTAATTGATGTTTACAGCTCTKTTTTTGTTAATGTGTGTGCTGGGGCTGTCACACTTTATTCAGTTTAATGTTGAAGGAGATAAAAATCTTCTCATGCTGATGAATTTTAACATGGATTATATTCTGAGCAACACAGAGTAGAAGTTTTTTGATTTTTGTTACCKACTGCAGGAGGGAGGCTTCTTATGCTCTCTGCATTTGTTTACTTCTGTGTAAAACACAGGTTGCATGGGAAAACACACATTTCAGAACGTGCTCAAAGAGTTCCTACCATGGAGCATCTGAACAACTTTCTGACGGTGAAGAAATAAAGAACACATTGAGAGAAGAGATAGATCATGAGTCAAAATGTCAATGTGGGCTTAAAAACTAGCATACAGGTATAGTAGCATTTMTGTCAAATCTCTTTTTCAAACTCCCTTCAAATATCCATCTCTAAATCTCTGCATAAGCTTTCACTTGAGTCATTTTGTTGACAAGTTCCACCACGACTCCATCAATGGAGAGACGTAGGGAAATATTTAATGGAAAATTATCCCTACCAATTAAAACCTGAAATAAATACACAATGGAAATCAACAAACTGCTGTCACTCAATAAACAATTCTCAGCAGTGAGCACCCCAGGCACTGAAATTTCTCTGCTTTKTCCAAATTTACTTGTTTATGCATGCCTGTTTTAACCTAAAATGCATATAACARCTCTCTTTTTTAGGTATTTGCTATTAATTATATATAATATAATGTGGACTGCTCATCTAAAGCAGAACATCTTTCTGATAGCTGCCATTAAGGAAACAAAAAGATATTAAAACYAGGAACTGTCTGGAGACTAAAGTTTTGCACAAGTCACATTTACATGTTTACATAAATGAGTTTCCAAAGGAATTTTAGCAAGAGAAAAAAAAATCTGAGGTTTCTATTGAAATTGCCTTAAGCCTCATGATTGGTCATTAAGTCAAATTTTCTACAGGTCTAAAATTCATTTCCACATTGAAAAAAATAGTCTGTCACATTCTGTAGAATTTTGTAGCTCTATTAAAAAGCAGCAAAAGTTATAAACTTCTGGAAAAAAATCCTTACCTAACATTTTTCTAAACAGGTTAAAGTAGTGATTCAACCAAAAAAAGCCCCCCCCAAAAAAAACCCCAACAAACCAAAAAGCCACCAAAACCCCAACCAAAACAAACAAAAAGAAAACCTCCAAAAAACCAAACCAAAAAAACCTATAACCAAACAAAAAACCCCCCAAACCCACTAAATCTTTTCTTAAAGTGAGAATAATAAAACCAAAAAATAAGTGTCTTTAATATTTTTTTCTTAAGTCTTTTGAAAAATATGCACCTTCAAAGTCTTTAATGTTCAACCTTTTTCAGTGAAGTTATCATGTAAAGCAGAAAAATAATGGAACAGAAAGGAAGAAAAATAAAATATGGCACAATGATCACAGGAAAACTTCCSAATTCTTGCAGTTTTAGGAACTATTTAATAAATTTTTCTGCTGGGTAAATGAGTAGAAAATGTAGAGACTATTTCTGGATTAATCTTCCATTGAGGATAACCTAGACTAATCTCTCACTGAAGTATTTTGCTTCCACTTTCCCCCTGAGCCTCCAGTAAGATTAATGTGTGAGCACAGCACAGTAGCTTATTTAGCCTCACAACGATTCCACTTGGTGGCAAATTATTAATATTTATAAAGGAACCATGGTAGCAGAAGGCTCTGGGCTGGATTAGCTATCTAGGAACACATTTATAATTTTGGGACTAGAGGAAACACCTCAATGAATACCCAATTTTTGWGTGCCCCAGCAGCCAAGGCTGGAAACCAGCTGCAGCACTTTCATGAATTCTGGGTTATGTACATCCACAACCTTAAAAGTTCCACCAGTTTGGGGATTTCTCATAAAATACACTGAGGTTTAACTTGTGCCTCTTCCTTGGACATCTCCAGAGCATGACCTGGCAGCTCGTGGAGCCTCTGCCAGCCTCTCTGGGCACAGGGCAGCCCTGGCAGGGCATCACCCCCTGCCTGGAACACACAGCCAAGGCAAGAGCTGTTCCCTGCAGAGCAGCTCTTTGCTTCTTGCCTTCYGACTGTGCCGAGCACCTTGACCAATTTGCCATCAGAGAGGGGACAAACAGGTCACAGCCCTGTGTTTTGCTCCACTTGGCTTCAGTGGGGCTCAGTGGATGAATTGATCCCTGAGTATTGAAGACAGATCCTTACCAGGGCATGGGAAAGGTGTTACCAATTCTGCACTCACTCAGTCTGACTAATTGCACAAAGGGTCATGGCTAGATTAGTTTTCTGAGCTAAATTCTTTTGTTGTTTGAAAGCAATAAATCTAAAGCAGAAACCAATGTCTATTCTCTAGAAATAGATTTATTTTCTGCTTTGCAGTTCTCAGAAATTGCTGCTGAAATGGTGAACTTTTCTAAATGTCACTTAAAAGGTTCACTGATTTCTTCCCTCATTCCCTGAATCCAGTGTGTGTGCGCCTCTTGCTGTACCTAACCCTGCCTTGCCACTCTGTAGGAACTCCTCTGTCCACATTTCTCTCCAGTACTGTCCCACCCTTACTCTCTTTTCTTTCCCCTGCWGCCTTCCAAAGATTAATCCATTTTTTTATTGGAACAAAGTGACTAATAAATTTTACTGAGCAGTTAACTCTTCTAAAATTTGCAAATTTGAAAAGAATATATTTTTTCTCTTATTTACTAATTCTTTATGTATTTGAAAATTCTTTACTTTTTAGATTTCCATTTCAGTCATTTCCTTGTTCTCATCTCCTTTTACTTGTTCTTCAAAACCTCCTGGTTGCCTTCAGTGTTTGTGTCTCCTGTTTTTCCAGTGGTGTTTGCATACCCCAGTACCTTTGAGGACAAATGCTTCAGACGTAACTGAACAAAGACTCCATAAACATGGTCTCAACAATATAAAGGGACACTGTAAATAAACAACATATTCTTGCTTTCCCTTCATTGATAAGTTGGACATGTGAGAACAGAATTGATTTCCAAGGATTTTAGGAATTTAGTTCCAGTGATGGGGTGGGAACACAGATTAGAAATTCTTTGTAACAAATCCTGAAGAAATAATGGAGGCCTCTAAAGGGTTTCCAGTGTAAAAAATGAAAGGAAAACTCAATTTTTATACATTTTATCCTTGCACTTTAACAAGACTTCTTGCCCATTTAAATGAAGGAAACATTAATGTAAATTTCTTTGGCATTGTGAGTGAATTTGATTCCTGTTTATCTCTCTCTTGTACAGAAGGGGGAAAATCAAAATTGAGAAACTAGGAAACAGACAAGTGTCTCATCACCCATTTTTCCCCTCAACTGGGACTTTTAAAACAAAGCTGGAACAATTACAGGCCAAAGCTACATTGTAAGGAATGAATTGCAGAGCAGAGTTCAGACAAACTCGCAGGGGCTCCCCAGCCATGACTGGGAGCATCAAAAGGTCTCACAAGCTCCACATTTCTGTTTAGTACAGGTTTAGCCAGGTTTCCCCACTCCTGAGGGTACTGCAGTCACTTGTGTCCTGGGGGTTACCAAGAATTTGCTTGTGGGAATCTGCAAGAGCCAGGGTAAAGCTCTGATTGTGCTGCTGGCACCCACTGCACCAGACTCTGCAGGACAAGGTCCTGCTGAACCACCTCACAGAGATTTAATTTGTGCCCATGGCTGAGCAATCCCACCCTGGGATCAATAGGATTGCATGAACAAAGCACATCTTCTGCCATCTGGCTCTGAGCTTTTGATTTGTTTGGGTTTGGTATTTTGAAATTTGATTGTGGCCTTGCTGTTGACTAAAATTTAGTCCTTCTCCATTTCCTCTCTGTATTGCTGGGTTTCAGCCAGGTTTCTCTTTACTCATTTCACATTCCTCCRAAGTCTGCCTCTCTCCAAGCCCAACCTATTGGCATTGCTGTGCTCTCTGCAGGCCTTCATCAGCATGTTAAACCCCATGATGGAGGGGAAGAGCAGAGTCAATGTGCTAAAAGAAGGCTTTGGGYGATATATGTTCAAAAGGGATCTTTGAAATCTCAGTTAGTTGAAATTGCATGTGTGAAACAGCCTGCCTTCCTGAGGTCATCAGCAAGGTGAACTGCTCTCATCACAGCACAATAAAAATGCCATTGTTTTATGTATAGCAATTCTGGATACACTCTCCCTTGCAGTGAGCAATTTGTCCAAGAATAAAAGGGAAGYGTTCACACTATACTTTTTATATTATCATTCCTGTTTGAGGAATCTTACCAGGCAAACTCTGTTAAAAGAGGTGAATGTGAAAAGGAAAACATAACATACAAAGAACAGAAAACAGGACAATATGTAGGATTGGGGAAGAAAAAAAGATCATAGGAAAACCAGGATTTTTTTTATATCATTAAGGGGAACTAAAACAGTTAAAACCTTTCCTTAGTGAATTCTGCATGGCATAAATAGACTGTCAGGTGCTTTCATGGCAACATGCTCTCCCAGCAGTGTTCAGCCTATGAGAAAGATGCTTTTAGCTCAGTCTCATGTTCCAGACAGCATCTAGAGGTGGAGGTTCAGGGAAGAGTGTCACAGCTGTGCCACCACACAACTCTGTCTCCCTCAGACACTCTCCCAGCTCCAGAGGTTATTTACTCCAGGCCAAGGCAATTTAACAGTCAGCCAAGAAATATTCCCCCCATGCCCTGTGTCTTAACACACTTTTTGAAACATGTATAGACATTTTTTTGCACGCACAACACTTGTGGCAATGATTCCCCTGGCTTCCTACACTGCTTGTAAAACTGAGCCTGGCCAGCTAAAGGTGGCATGTTTTTCAGATGTTCACAGGGCATTTAAATGAGCATCAGGAAGAGTAAATCTAAGTCCTTGTAACACAGTGTGAGTCTGAGCAAGATTTGGGCTTCTGGGGTCAGATTACTACAAATTCTGTCCTTTAATAAAACATGTTACTTCTCTCATTTTTCAGAGCCAGAGGAACACTGTGATCAGACAATTAGAGACACTCACACTGAGCAACTCAATTACTGTAGATGCAATTTTATGAGCAGATTAAAATCTTTGACCACTTAATGATGATTGAGTATTTCATRGCACTTCCTATTAGCAAAAAGGGACCCTCTGAGCAATGGGAGCTTCTGTCATTGGGCCCTTGCCCTCCCAGGGTGGCACTTTTCACTCTGCTCCAACACAGCCCTCACACCACTGCAGTGGCACACACTCAGCAGCCACTCTGAAGGTCCATGAGTGGCAAAAAGGCAATTTATAGCAACCTAAATAACTTCTTGAGGAAGTTCCTCTCCTCTGTGCAAAAAAGGTTACTCTTTTTTTCTTTAATTTCTAACTGAAGGAGTTGGTGCCGGATTGCAGCCTGAGAACTGTGCTAAAATAAAAAATAAAAGAAAAAAAAAGAAAGAATAAGAGCTGTTTACATTTCCTTYTTATTTCAATTTTGTCATGTCTCTACAGCAGGGTTTGGCCCTTTGGGACCTTCCTAACACCTTTCTTGGTACTTTCCTGCAATTTGAGAAGGAAGACTTTTGTTTTCTTACCTAGTATACAGCAGAGTCATCCAGAGAAACCAAAAATCTATTGCCACCTCTTAAGGGGCCATCTATGAGTACCACTTAAGGCTTCAAACCATGGACTGTGTCTCCCACAGAGCTATTTGCATAAGAAAATCAGTTTTCAGGAACAGGTAGGCAAAAGAAACATGGGGAATGATTTCACAGAAAGTCTTTGACACCTTGCCTGGTCTTCTTTTAGGAAAATACTTATAGATGACACTGTCTTATTTGTCACTTTAATTTACACGCCATTTTCCCTTTTGCTGAATGAGGCTGTCCTCCAGCTCTGCTCTCAAAGGCCGAGGACTTCAGGACTAAGAAACATCTGGCCAAGGTTCACGTGTCCCTGGTGGAAATTTGCAGATCAGATCCTGCAGAACAGATCCCWTTGGCAAATCCTGACTGATGGCCAAGAGCAGTTGGAGTACACGAAACAAACAGTGTTCAAATCTGTGTTTAAAAACATTAATTCCTGAAAGATGTCATTTGCAACTCCGTTATGCATTTTATGAGCTTTAGCTTACGCACAATGTGGGCAGAACAAGGCAGAGTCAATTCAAGGRGAGGAAACAGGCCTTTAGAGAAACCAACTCCAGGGCAACACTACGAAATGAATTCCTCTCAGACACAAAGGCAACTTCTCAGTGTTCCCTTTGAGCTCCCTCAAGGCAGCTGTTTGCCCTGACACATCCTTTYTAAATCAAGGCTGGCACGTAAGAAAGCAAGAACAGGAATTTCTCCTTGTTTAGGAYAGATTTCTCTTCTCTTTGTAACTCAACAACTTTCCTCCTTTTGGTTGAATAATTTTTCTCACWYTTTCCATGGTATTCTGTGCTCTAAGGTGTAAATTATTTATATTTTTGTGCAYTAAGAGGTAGAGCTCACTGCTTGATCACTGAAAGGCCAACAGACAAGGAGGGAACAACACAAGTTCAGTGGAAGGCTCTGCTACCAGTTGTCTGGAAAGAGGGTAGTCCAACAGGCCTTAATTGGACAAACTTCCAATGAATTCATAAATAACAGAAAAATAAAATATGTTACTAATAAAGAAGATCAAATATTTGCAAATAACCATCTAATTACCTACCTGACCTCCTCATCTTCTCCAAGCTACAGGTTACAGCCAAGCTTTTAATACAGGTAATATTTTCCAGTTCTGCAGTTCAACAGTGATGAAGAAAAGGATTAATGGRTGGGGGGTTGTTCATTATTAGTTTTTATTTAAATTCTCACAGTGCATATCTCACATTTAAGAGTGAGATATGTACCTATATGTGTGCTATCACCCACATAAACTATTTCATGCCATTAACACCTGAGGCCAATCTCAACATCAAAGCACACAAACKGTTCCACACCAGTGACACACAGAAATAAAACCCAACCATTACAGTTTCCCCACACAGATTCTCTTTTGGGAAGAGACAAAAATTCTTTTTATGATCTGATGATTACCTGATAATCAGTTCTATCTGTTAGTKCCTTGTGAACATCCAGATGCAATAAGCACACATGAGCCCATGTTCCACCAGGCTGGAGTGGTCTGAGGCTTTGGCACAATAGAAGATAAACAGTGATTTAAAGCATTACAGGGAATTTTGTCTCCCTTTACAGAACAGCTGCTGCATACGCATATCATGAAAAATTTCTATCCACAGTTCTATCCACATAAAGGTCATAGWAACTTTAACCTTTTTTATTTCCAGCTTACAAATGTGCTGAATGGCCAGGTCTTTGTGTTTTTATAGCTATTTAATATTTCTCTTGGCCTGTCATACATAAAAGGCAAACTAGAGTCTGAAACCCTATATAAGGTTCTAATATTCAATGGAGGTTGATGATATTTGCTCAGTGACTTTTAGTAATTCATTATCCTGGTTCCTACCATTAAATAGTCCACTAGAGCTAACCTGCATTATCTGAGTACTTCAAAACTCAGCAGAGCTATGAAATGAATCAGATTTTTGGGGKTTTTTTACCTTCTTTTCTTTTTAGAAAAAAAGAAAAAAAGCTTTCCATTTTAGCCCATTTTACTAAGGAAGGCAAACCCATTGTCAACCTTCACTGAAATGTGACAGAAAGAAAAAAGGCCTCCAATAGGTTCTTAGAAGCCTTGCAAAGGCAGGTGAATTGCCAGAGGAAAAAGATCCTACACTGCCCTGGCAGAGACAAGCACACAGCATAAGATGAAATAATACTCTATGCTGCAGAATCAACATAGCAGGAAAAAAGCCAGAATGCAATGCTTGGACAGCATGGAAAACTTCAGCTAAAGAATGCAACCAGCAAGGAAAATTATAGACTCTCATGAGCACCTGAGAAAAACAGCCCTTTGTTTTGTCTCCTGGTTCCAAGACAATTTTATATTGAACACCTAAAGACTTTTTAGCTATAGGTTTCATGTTGAGGCCATACAGCAGGAYTGCTTAGAAAATCCACTCATTCTATTTATTTCTTTGACTCCATCTAGTTACCAGGCTTTGATGTTTTCCACAAACCTCCTGGAATATTCCCTATTTCTTACCTTTCTCTGCTCACTACAAACCACTGCAGTTGAACCACAGCRCTGGCTGGAAGTTCTGAAGTACAGAACTCCAAAAAATAATTCAGCAGAACTAAAATTATAGATCAATGTAAACAAATTGAAGCTCTATCAGAAAGTCTTGCCTTTCACTTTGACATCTAATAGCTCAATCAAAGTTCCATCAAAAGCAAAACACCATCTCTGAACCCTTTCACAGCTGGCTTTTATGCTGTAGTAACCATTAGTGTCTCACTTTCTCTTCCTTTTATCCCACAGGTTATAAACACGAGCAGAGATGAGGAAATTGCAATGTGTGACAAAATGGTGATTCTTTGGCTGCATATTTTTGCAGYATAAAACATTATGCTCTTCTTTCTCTGCCTGTCTCTTTTTCTCTGCTTCTTTTCCCCCCCATGAAGTCAATTCCCATAGTAATGCTCAGGGCAGAGTGTGTCACTGCAGGGCCCAGATGGTTAACTGTGGAAAACTATTCTCCATCTGGTTCCTCAGCAATATCCTKAAGCAGACAACTTGCAGTTCTGAAACTGTGTGAAGTTTTCCATGCAGCTGCTGTCTTTAGAGATGATGCCTGCCCTGTGTCTGCCTTCAGTTTTAATTTAGGAGGAGGAGCAAGGTTATCATAGAGTGCCACAATATTATCAAAATCACTTGGGAACAGGAAAAAATAGTAATCCTAAAAGTATTCTCCTAACAAGTCTCTTGGGTTTTATAATAAATTTAAGTCCTTTAAATTTTTACACCATTCAGTTTTTCTTATTTTCCAAACCAAGGTAGATWCTTGTTTCCTTTAGCTGCATGCCCCTTTAGTGAGAACATGGACTGTTTTAAACATCAAGATGCTACTGCCTAGTAAAAAAGGKGATGCAAAAAAATCTGTGGTGATGTCAAGAATAAAGGAAGATCAGGGACAAAAAGTTACTTCTAACTAGCAACTAGAAAGTCTCTCAGTGCAGCTGGAGGGAAAAACAGAGATGACCTGGATGCTAAAACATGTACAGATGGGATGCTTGGACTGCAAAGCAGGCAAAATCCAATAGGAAACAGAAGAATATTTTAAGAAGTCCTAAAATAAAACCAGAAAGAGCTTTTCTGCACTCAAGCTAACTCTTCAAGAAGATCCAGTGAGACTRAATCTTTCCTCAGGCTGCAATGAGGTTTGGACCAGGCCACTACTTGTATTTCAAGAAAAGAAATAATAAATTTGCTGGAAAATATTCTAGAAGGGTGATGTTGGATGGTTTGATTCTGTGAGGAAGGCACCTCCCTTTATCTACAAGAGTTATCAATGTTAATAATCAGGAGTTAGAACTGCTTTGAGCTGCTACCGGAGAGATGCTCCTTTGTCCCACTGGGGTGACCATGAGCAGTGCCAACATCAGCTGGGTGATATTATTATCTTGGGTGATATTATTAATTATAATAATATCTGCAAACCATTTATCCCTCATCACTTCTGGWACAGAGCAGGAGGATTTGCACTCCAGAGCTGGTTTTGGCTGGAGCAGGGTAGCTGTGGAGAAGCGCTGCTTCCCAGCCAGCCTGCTGCCTGCTGCTCCCAGCTGCCTTTGGATGGATTAGTGCTGAGCTGGTTGGTTTTTTCCAGGCTGGAGCCCGAGCTTCAAGCCAGAGTCAAATATTGAGCAGGCAAAACCACGAGCAGCAGACAGCTGGTCTCTGGTCCCAGCCTTGGCCCAACGCTTTGAGGCTGGTGTGGAACATTCACGATTAACCAAAACTGACTTTTTGTAAGTTTCTGAGAAAGCCAGTAAAGAGATRATAAAGGAAATTCACATTTTTAACTGGTTTATGACTCGAACTAAGCAGAGTTCTACAGGATTATTAAAAAAAAAAAAACCTTTTGAGTAGGATCCTTCTCCCAGCCCAATAGGAAAGGGACAATAGAGAGGAAAGAGCTACTATACATCTCAAAGGAAAAAAACATGCTAAAMATAAATTCAGAGGTTAAGAGAATTATTCCATAATAAGTGTCAGGATTAAAAAATCCCCAGTCATATAAAATTAATGTCAGAATGCAATTTTATATGTAATGGTTTCATGGCAGGTGAAGGGAAGTGGCCAGCACGCTGAGGATGCAGTTTGAACAGACAGCTCAAGGATAAAATACTGAACATAACAAAGGAACTAGAAMTGAAATTGAATTTAGGAGGTAACAGAATAAAAAAAGCTCTGTGCTGCTGCTTCACATTGTCCTGGTTTCAGCTGGGAGCTAACATTCTTCCTACTAACTCATACAATGCTGTGTTTTGGGTTTAGTATGAGAATAATGTTGACAAAACACTGATATTTCAGTTTTTTCTAAGTGTTTTTTTTCTCCAGAGTTAAATACTTTTCAGTTTCCCCTGCTCTGTCAGTGAGAAGTTGCACAGGGTGCTGGAATGGAGCATGGCCAGGACAGGAGACCCAAAGWGGCCAAAGAAACATTCCATATCATTACCATTAACAGTGGCAGTTGTTGGAGTAAATTTCACTTTATTTGTTCATCTTTTTTTATCTCAGCCCTTGAGTTTTGCATTTTTCCACTCTCCTCCCCTCCCAGCAGGTGTGGGCAGTGAGGGGCTGTGTGCTGTTTCCAGCTGGGGTTAAACCACAGCTCACAGCCCTGGCCAAAGGAGCAGGATGAGAGAAAGGATTCATATTGAATGAACAAATTCTTCCACGTTCTTCACAAGAAGCAACTTAAGAAAGAGAGAAACAACAAGGAAATATTTATGAACTTTCCTCAAGGGGAAAGGGCATGGTGAACAGGGAATTAAAGTCTTAATGAAATAAACTGAAATATCACACTTCACAGAAAAATGAAGAGAAAAACATCATTCTTAGAGCTAAGGATTTATTATTTATACCTACTTTCCCCAGTGCACATTTCTAACAAGGAGGGAACTATTCAGAGACTGATTATTGTTTCAGGATATATTTGATATACATTCCTCCCACTCATGGTGATGTCAATCAGCCCAATTCCTTTGACATGAATGGATACAGGCACTTTAATCCACCTCAGGAGTCTGCCCTCATCACCTCATGATGAGAGAGATTTATTATTAAATATCAATATATTCAATATTATTATTATTGTTGTTGYTATTATTCTTTGTTTTTCCAAGAGTCCTTTTACCAAGGCCACAAAAATTACATTTCTCTAGTTTTAGTATGTTCCCTGAACATTAATTTTCACAGCACAAGTAAAGAGTTTYTTGCTACATTTCCTTTTTAATGGACCTGTCATCTCAAAGAAAAATAGGAGAGATTGAGATTTGTAAATATTTCTTTAAAATGCAAAGGGAATCTAAGTGATAACAGATACGCAGAGTGATACTGCTAAGGAGAACTTCTAAACTGAGCCTCATATGAGTATTTTAATCAGAGTAAAATGTCCCTACTGCCTTGAGAAGAAAATTCCCATGTGAGAGGATATTTTTTCTTTACCTTATTCTCCCCGATAGCCATGATGACAGACCTGTGGGCTCTGGGGCCTAAAAGGAAACTTGCTGCAGTCTTATTAAAAGTTTGCAGTTGTGCTGTTCTCTTCCCTTGTCTTCAAACTCCAGCTCTGGACTGAAGTGGATGCTGAGGGATGCCTGCCCATCCAACTGACCTGCTTCATTAGAAGAAATTCACCCATAAAATATAACCTGGGTTATTGAACTAGACAAACATTTCGCTTCAGTGTGGGCAGCACCTGAAAAAAAGTCTGTAAAAGACTATGAAAATGTGCCAAAAAAAAGAAAGTCCTTAGGAGCCTTTTGTCCCCTGCTCTGGGTGTTTAAATTAAGTTAAATTAATGAAATACAACAGTTTTTTGGGTTTTTTTTAAAAGAGTAATATACCACCAATAGTATTTTGGATATTTTTTCTGCCTTTTTTTTTTTTAAGTAGCTGACAAACTATATCTGCTCATGGTTGATCTTTCAAGGCCTCTAATTTGTTTGAATTTCAAGGAAAATGAAAAAATAATGTGAAAGCCTGAAGGACAGTAGCTTCTAGCAGAGGCTTCTCTTTCCAATTCTGTAAATCTAATGATGCATGCCATCCTGGGCTATGAGAGATGTGCTGGACTGTCATCTCAGCTGTCAAAAGCATGTGGCAGTTTCATTTAGTCTGGAGCAACTTTGGCCACTTTTGCCAAATTTCATTAGGACAGATTTGCAGATGATGCAGCTGACACAATTGAATTTCAGCTCCCAGCAGTTCGTGTTGGAGGGACAGATGCTCGAGAAAATATACAAGCAGAACAAAGAGCAGAGTGACCACACAGTGGGAAAACTACTTCAGCCCATTAGCAACCGACGATGAGCAAGTCTTGGGGAGCACAAGGGTCAAATATGCAGCCATAAGATTAATAAAAATATTTTTTCAAGTATGTGAAACTCAGTAAAACTCATTTAGTAAACTCAGTTAGCAAAGGGTGAGAGAGAAATCTCAGGCATGAATTTGTCAACTTCCCTGTATCCTGCTGATGGCACTGAACAAAGTGCCTTCCCTGCATCTACTCCCTGAGAGATCAAAGCCATTTCAAATTTAAGTGAAACAACTCCCTTAAATGATACAAGGAAATTCAGTAGCAACCTAAGAGGTGCTGCCCATGCTTAGAGTGACATTTGTTTGTTCCTAAGAGCTCTAAACCAAGGCTACTTCCAGTCATCTTCTATATGTGCTTTTACATATTCATAAAACTCAGAACTTGTGTGGGATTCTCTGTCATGCTTCATGAGACATATACAGAAACTGCAGCCTTAAAATACTGTCAGTTTCAATATATATATATWTTTTAAATAGATATATTTTCTTAGCCACACAATACACTGCAAAGGCACAGCCAGAGGTGACTGTACTCAGAGCTTATTTTGTATAATACACTTAGTCTCCTTCTATTTTTAAGTCCACACTTCAGCACTTCAGCTCCTTGCAGCTGCAAGTTTTGTTTTAAATGGGAGAATAAATAAATAAATCCCAAAGAACAGAGCTCATAACAGCGCATTAGCATAGATTCCTTTGTGCTTCTTGCTCCAGATGCACTGAAGAACAGCAAATCCTTTCAAGTGCTTCACAGCAGCTCCATCAGTGAATCTTTTTATTATCATCACAGCAGTTAAGGCTGCATCTACACTGAGAGGGAATTGCACACCAAGCTGGGATGTGAATTTGTGTCATATCAGCTCTTTACTGCCCTGGGTGGGTATTCAAGACTGTGCTAAGGGCAGATTTGACATCCAWTTGCTTTGGCAGCCTGTGCCATTCTCCTCTCCCTCTCTTGACCACCCAGCTCCCTCCAACACCTCCCTTGAGGCATCCTGGTACAATTGTTTGTGACACTGTGGGAAGAACTGATCCAACATAATAAAAGCCATTTTTACTAGGTTATTTTAAGCCTGTTCCAATCCCTTCAGGTAGTTCAAGGCATGGATGCAAAAATACCTGTACTAGCAGAGCTGAGGAGGAGGTGAAGGAACTGAAACAGGCAGGCAGCATGAGCAATCAACCTCTCACCCTGCTAAATGAGTATAGCAATTTACACCCAGCTTACAAGAAACCTCAAAATCCTACATCCCCCAAAACCAAAAAAAACAAACACCCACTCCCAAAAAAAAAATCAGAATTTTATTTCTATTGTTTTAGAGATTGAAATTGGCTCACCAGCAGAAGCAAACTCCAGTCCCAGTGCAAGGAAAAAAGCTGGGAGCATTCAAACAGGTATGGAGAGCAGGAGGGAAGGACGTGAGGGAGTGATTCCATGTCTTTGGCKCCTGATTACAATTTGATTTTCTTCAGCTGTGGCTGAAAAATGCCCCATTTGCTATTCATGTCATCAAATTGTTAAACAAGTGTTGGTTCAGGAAACAAGGTGTTTCTGTGATTCCACTCTTAAGCTCCCAGTTTAGGACTGCTGGCATATTCTGGTTTTCAGAATTTGATAAGAGCTGGGCAGTCAGTCCCTCTCTTGGGGTGCTGGGGATAGACAGAAGTCTAGTGATTTCTGCAAGCAGAAGGCTATTCTATGCTATATATTCCCTGTTAAAAAGCCATAGAAACTAGTAAAATATTACTTACTATTTTTGAGCTATATGACRTTCACTATGTGAAGAATTCACACAGTGTGCACCACCATTGAAGCAGAACAGTACAAACCAGCACCAGTCAGAACGGAGCAAATATTTGCATTTAAATATTTTGCGTAAGAAGACACTAAAGAAAAACCTTTTTCCACATCATTTAGAAGAAAGAATAAGCACTCAATGTGAAACTTTTGTTTCTAACTCAGCTTGCTTTTCAAAGTCTCACTCTTTCCTCAAACAATAAAAAAAAAAAAAAATGCAAAGACTTAGATATGGAAAATGAGAAAGAGATACTTGGGTTGCTCAAATTTTCCTGGACCAAAAGAACAAGACTTGGAATTGTAAAATTGCTGGAGAAACAGAGAGTCTGAGTCCTTCCCAGCTGTAATGACATGGCAGGGAGTGATCCTGGCRCTGCAGAACGTGCTTTGAGAGGGAGAATTCCGCTGGCAGGAGCGGAGGAGATTTCTCTGCTGTCAGTCASCAGGCAGCAGATGGCACGTCTTGGCTGAGTGGGTTCTCAGGCATCTCATTTCAGGAACCACTTGAGTGTAGCTGACAGCACCCTCGGATGTGGAACTGCTCCCTGAGCAGGGCTCTGACAGCCCYGGTGAGGTGAATCCCCAACCACTGCAGGATCACTGAGAAATGGGAGCCCGCGAGTTCTGCCTGCCCTGTGCAGGGAGCAACCTTCCTCCTGTCTCCAGGTGGTTGCTTGCAAACTCTTTAGGGTAATAGGTAATGTTTCCACTGTGATTATTTAGCATAAAAGCAAAGGCTGTTATTTCTGTTATTGTTATKGTTGTTGTTAGCAGCCTGAGAGTTTCAAAAGCAGGAAAATAATGAAAATAGTCTTCACCTGTCATATCAGCTTAGAGCAACAAAAATATTTTTAATGACTCCTGCCTCATGAGGGAAACTCAGAGATTGCACAGGAAAACTCTATTGGATACCTTTTTTTATGGACATGGTGACCCCATTGCCTGGGCRACTGTAGGCAAGCAGTCCTCCATGRTGGACAACTATTCCCAGCTCCCTGGGAATGCTGAAAAGCCCCATGGAAGCCAATTCCCTGCTGCCTTTGAAAATGCCAGTGGATATTCACTTGGTACTTTAGGCACTGGAGAAGAAAGTGGCCCTAGAATTCTGACCTACCCTCATACACTGCCATTGTGTGACAATGCCAGGAACTGAGCTCCACGTTTTTGAACASCAGGCCAGTGCCTGCAGCACAAAGCATCCATCCTCACTCCATCRGTCTGACAGGAAAAGTTATTCTGGATGTTCTCTTACTCAGTAGGGTTCTGGTTAATACAGGTGTCACCAAGTGATGCAAACAGTCATCAGAGAATCCRGGTGCCTGTATATGCATTATGTACCATCTTAAGACCTGAGAGTAACTGTCCAAAATACAGTAGTCAGGGGTAAAAACCCAACAGAATTCACTCTTTCACTCAAAAAAATAACAGGCAACATTAATTTTAAAATGGATTGGTTCTCCTTGCCCATGATCATATGTTTGCTCTCTTGTCTGGCACAAACCATACATGCAAATCAGGAGACAGAGATCTCTCAGCATTCACATGCAGACAAAAGGACACTTGGGASCAGTTTGGAGTAAATAAGGCATAAACAGATATGCATATGTGCAGTCCAGACATCTGAATTTAATAAAGCCCTGGYGCCCCAGTCATTAGTGCAGAGGTATCACCTCACTTTATTTGCTATATAGGAATTGAGAGAGTGATGCACAGCAGGGTGAGGCCATGAACTAACACCCAGTATCTGTGCTCAAGAACAAGTTCCAAGTATATAAAACACCTGTAGATTAATTGAAATCATCAGTAGATAGACAATAAATCACTTTACTGACAGTATTTATCRCTCCATTGAATCTAAACCCATTAATTCTCTTTTATTTCTTTGGCCACAACCACACTGTAGATATAAAATTGGCTTTTATGCAAATGAGTTTTATTGCCATGAGACATTGAAATTACTCTGGCAGTTCCATCCAAAAAGCCATAGGCACAGCATAGTTATGCTCTGCCTGTGTATATYGTAACTGTTGATTTTAGACATTTTATTGGATACCCCACTGAATGAAAAGAGAAAGAAAGAAATGCACAGAAATTTGAACGTGAAGGGGAAGCCCCCCACTGTATTTCATCAGTCTGCCACCTACACCAACAACAGTCTATAATAAAAAAGACAGATATGGTCAGAGTTGTTCTTCTTATCAGGGTGATCTGAGGGGTATTGAGACAGACAGACAAAGATACAAAGAGTTCATGGGCTAATTTCACAGGCTACAGCCACTGCAGTGGTCTCATTAGGCAAGRTGGCACAGAAAAGAGAAAGGCAATAAATCTATGTGAGTTTTCTTGGCCGAAAGAAAGCAGTGCCATGAAAGAAAGGTGCAAGAACAAGGTCCTAGGAAAAAAACCCAAAATGTATTGACTGGTACATCACTCACTAGTAAMTGAAATAAAATTACATTTGTATAAATAGCACATCTCAACTATTAATGTGGCTGGTTATCTGTCCACCCCTTCTTTAAACAACTCTTAACTCCATGAACCCATAGGGTGGGAAAAACACACAAGACCAAAATTAGATGCCTTGAGCCTTTTTTCTTTCCTGCAGAACTGCTGCAGATGATTTATTAGTGAATGGATATCTGCCATCCATTTTGAAATTAAAAATCCCTCGGAGACTCTGCAGCCCCCTCCATTACATTACCAGGGTGTGCAAGTCACAAAGGTGCAGCTGGGATAAGAATTGTGCTCCATCAGTCAAAAACTATTTTCTTCCCAAGTGCCAAAAGTCTTGAAGTGTGCAATTTGAATCATCCTTAAATTTCCCAGCATGTTTAAGCACTGTGCTAATAGGATGGCATTAAAGTATTAAAGGATACAGGTYAATCCCAGTGCTCTTGTGCCTTGGTCTCTTGGTGGCAGCTGGGGCTTGGAGTAAAGAAGTGACACACTCAGATTCCATTCATGAGTGCTGAGGAGGGAGAGAGGYACAATTGAGATATCAGAGAAACATTCTTCATTTCACCTCTTCAATCTCACTTYAGTTTATGGCTTCAGTTTCTGCGGGGTGAGTTTAAGCAGGCACAGGGTCTGGCCTCTTGTCTCAGCCTGGGTAAACAGGGGAGACAGACTGCTTCTGTGTGTGCCTTATCCCTAGGCTAAGGGCACTCTTCCATGAAGCCACTGACAGAAATGAAGGGGAATAATGATGCCCAGGAGACACAGGAGAAAACTGGAGAGGAGAACAAAATAGACAGGCAGACGGACACACCTAAACCCTACTCAAGCTCAGTATCTCAGCTGGGCCTCTACACTCCCACACAAATTTTGTGCCCTTCTGCCTCCCCTGTTGGCATGTCGTGATCACCTTTGGCCAGAGAAATTGTGCTGTACTTTTATGCTAGGAAACAACAGGGTTATTAGTGTTGCATAACTGAAGGGTTACTGAGGCTCCTCAGGCCTGGCTTGTATTTATGTTATGAAATATATACTGATGTTTACACACACGTATATATTTCACAGCTGGAATTTAAAATGGATTTTAAGGCAGCTTCAGAACAGTTTCTCTGACAGTCATGAGAATACAAATGTCCTTTSCCAGGTTTCCAGAAATGCCAACATTATGAGGGGGATTTTGTGTGGTTCAGGGATGGAACGTGCAGCGTGCCAAGCTGATGGCACATTTCTCCTCATCCTTTGGATGCTGACTCCAGCCTTCTGCTGCAGTCACCTGATGGGATTTGCCCTAGAGCTCCTCTCCTTGAAATAACTTTGCAGCTGGCCTAGGGAGTCAGAACCATAAAACTTGCACAACCTGGGTATTTCCCAGCAGGCAGCTGTAGATCAACCAGACAGCTTATCTAAGGGGCTGCTAATTGAGGRGACAAACCTGTGGCTGGGATTAATTAGGACACCTCAGCCTGCAATGAYTCAGGTCCCATCAGCAGGGAACACGAACATGTACATGCCTCATAGTTTTATTCAGACAGCTTTGTTGCTTACAGTACTTGTCAGATCTTAAATAATTAGRGTAAACTACTTCTATCTGATAGAACTTGTTAAATCTTAAATAATTGGGAGGAAAGAAGACTAAATAATGGAGGGGTTTTTTTGCAATCAATCTATTGGTGACAGTTGTATCCTGCATGCAGACTTTAGCCAATACACTGGAGATGACCAAAGAAAAGCCCATGGAGATGGATCTGCTTTTGCACCTTAGAAACAGAAGTTAAGCATGGACAAGTCTTCAGAGCCTGATGGATTTAAACATAAACTATTCTACTCAACTTTTAATGGATGTATATGCCRTGGTTCTAGTTTAAGATACCAGCTTAGAAGAGGCTCAGCTAAGAAAGGACTTCATTTAAGGACTTTTATAGCTTGGCCAGAATAAGGTCTGSTCTATTCTTCATCCAGGTTTTTTGAAGTCCAGGGAACATTGAGCATCAATTTTTTTTTTCCCCCAAAGGAAATGATTCAATGTTTTATTTTCTGACAACAACTGAGCTGCCATGTACAGAGACCTTAGTAAGAGAAACTTGTTCAATCAAGAGTAGAGGAAAAGAAATTGTATTAAAGAATAGCATGTGGATATGTTTTTTCATGGACTGTTTCCAAATACAAAATTTACTTACAGTAAAGTAAGAGAAGTTCTTTTTCCAGTTTCCTTTTCTTTAAATAAAAAATTTGAAAAATAAGGAGATTAGACATATGACAGGCAGCAGAGACACAATACTATAAATTAAATAAGAACTAAATAGTTAAATAAAGATGAATTTACATGTAACACAAAGCAGCCTTGCTCTTCAAAGAGGATGAGTTCCACTATTTCCATGTAAGCAAACTGCAAAAGATTTGGGCAAGTTAAGAGCAAATTAAGCACAGGGAAGACACCAGCCACAATTAAGTGTGTGCAGCAGGCTTGAAGGGAGACTTCGTTTAAGTTGATGTTGTTCATTAAATGGATATTAAAGCAAAAATCCTTCTCAAAGCACACATCACAGAACCAGCTGTGTCCCATGGGAGCTGCAAGGTCTGGGTGCCAGAAAGATGTTTTATTTCCTGAGRGTGGGCAGTGAATTTGCTCCACAGATGCCAGAGGAAGCTGAGCTGCAGAATTGCAGTGRGTCCCACAGATCCTGAAACCATCCTCTCAATTCCTTCTGTGTCTCAAGATTTTTAAGGTCTGAAAAATAACTCAGTGAGCATAAGAACTGGGGGCCACTTGTGACTCCATCTATGTAGATAATAGGGGTATAAAGGAGCAGAAATCTTCAAGAGAGGCAAATGACTCTGAGCCTCTGCCTCCTGTTTGGAGGGGCAGGGAGAAGGCAGAGTTTGCTCAGAAACAGGAGCTCAGCTGGGTTTCCCTAGGGGGCAAYGAAATAAACTGGAAAAGTGGCTATAATTTGATCTCTGCTCTGCTTCTGGGGAAAAAAAGCAAATATATGCTGCCCTTTGCTCAGAGCTGCATGCAGACTGCCTGTCAATGCAGAGCCCTGGGAGAACATTCTGGATGTGAGCAGCAAACCTGAAGTCCAGTGCTTCACAAGGCTGTTGGCAAAAAATCTTACAGGAAGCACACTCATCCAAAGGCAATTAACAGATGGGGAACACTACAAGAAAATGTATTAGTTCTCTGCCTGATCTAATCAGACAGAAAAGATGTTTTTGGTCATCTTTTTGAAGATGTGTGGGGGGGTGGATGAAGGAGAGGGTAGGCATGCATGGAGATGTGTCCAACGATACACACAGATCCAAAATCCAGGGATGCTTTGCTCCCCCATTATAGCTGTGCAGCAGAACGACCACAAGATTGATTGCAGGATCAATGCAATCAGCTAGGCAGTGAGAGCTGATTATCTGGGAATTCTGAGTAAAGATTATCCATAACAGAATAAAGGGCTGCTGCCCAGCCAGGTACAAATCACAGGATAAGTAAAAAGTGCATTACAGGCTCCTCAACAGGGTATCACCATGTGAGGATGAATGAGAAAAAAAATACTTGTGTAAAAATACTTGTGTACTTTTAAGAGAAGTTTAATAAGTGCTGTTTAAATTTTCCATCAGTAATGCAAGTGGAGAAGTCATGCAAATTTTGCATTTTACATTTATACCAGCTATCACCGGTAATATCCATCTGGTTCTTCCTGCCAGCTATCAGTTCTGTCCTTGCTATCAGTGTTTAACAAGGATATTTTCATTTAATTTCAAGATATGTGTTGTTTTCCTCAACAGGGGAATGAATATACTGAAGTTAATCTGGTGAGGAGTAGAAGTGATAACTCTCATCAGATTTCTAAATAGAATAGTATAAGTGCAGAGGCTATTTTTTATTTACAGAAATATATAAACTGTGTGTGTTTAGGCTGAAAATCTGTGAGTTACTTACAAAGAGGTAAATGTCACTGTTAAAAGTTAATTAACTTTCTTCCTGGTCATTATTGACATAGATCATTATATACGTGACATTTATTATCATATAAATATATCATCTATTGAGAGATGAGGTTAAAAAGAGGAAGGGAGAGTCACAGTTAGGGTTAATTAACCCAAAAGAATTGTCACCTCCTCCCAGGTTACTTGACATGATGGAAGGCAGCTTGGATTATCTGTGTGGTGTTTTTCCTCAAACACAGCTTGATCCCAGAGCCACCACAGCACAGAGCTGGGAAAGCCAAGGGGTCAGAAATACACGGTGTACAACAACAACAAACAGCTCTCAACAAATACAGTCTGCAAAAACACGTTAAATCTCATGTGGTGATGGATCATTGAGTGAGATGGGAAAAACACAGAAATGTAACAACAAATRCTACAAGGAAGTTGTGAGTCTTTGGGGGATCTAGTGACCTGCAAAAGATCTAATTTTCAGCACCACATGCCCAATGTTACTTGAAATCATAGTTAAAGTCACAGGGCCTTGGTCTCTTGCACACAGTAACACTGAAAGTAAGCAAGGTTGAAGTGGAAGAATGGTTTTCTACTCAACAAAATCATTTCCTGCACAAGTCACTGAAACACTTTGTTTTATATGTATACTAAAAGTTTTCCACTAGAGAGACTATCTTGATTCCTGTAAAGCAAATTTCAAAATAGAAGGCCCTGAAGTCTGTTAAAAAATATGTAGGAAAATACGCCTTCTTTTAAATAATATATAGTTTCATAATCATTTTTATGCTTCTTGTTCATTTCAGAAGTCATTTAAAATGAAGATGAAACCCTTTTGAGATCACTCAAAAAGATCACACTACATGTTCATTTCTATGACAAACATTCAGTCATTTCCACTTTTGGTACTTCTCTTGTTGGGGTGGGTCTGACCCTACTCTGGTTCCACTGCTGTTTTCATACAGTTGAGGTTCAACTGTTCCTCCCTGCTCCCAGCTTTCAGTTCTTTTTTACTTCCACTCATCCAAATCACTGTTTCAGCTACCAGGAAAAAGCCTCCAAGAGCAAAATCCTGCAGTGCTTGAGATGCCTCAGCACCCAGGTTATAAAAGCAAGACACTGCAGTGTGAATTTCTCCAAGCTCCAACAGTGTTTACAGCTGCATTTAGATTATGTGAATCTGCAAAACATTCCCCAATATTCGGATGTTTGAGGTAGTTCATGTATTCTACTTTCTACAAAAATTCTGCATTTGAGATTAGACACCTCTCCCAGTGGAAATTACCTCAAGACCAATACATTCATGTGAAAAGTTTCAGCCCCAATGAACTGACATTTTTCTGATGAAAATCTTGCCCCAAACCTCTGAACTATCTCAATGTGCAGCCTCGTGGTACTTAGGCAACCACTGCCTGAGGCTCTTGACTTTAATTGTGTACGTTTTCATCAGCCCCTGATGCCCCTCGTGGGTTTGYGCTATTGCTGAAATGTAGCTAAAACATTTACTGTATGTTTTTGTTCGTTGATTTCAAGTGAAATTATTTCATCACTTTATGTCTTCTTTTTCCTCCTAGTCCTGATGTATTTTGACATTCAGAGAATTACAGTTTAACCAAAAACATTTCAAACTGGAGTTTAGCAGAAAGTGAGCTAAGGTACAAACATTCCACTTGGAGCTAATAGGCAGAATGAGGGCAGKGACTATTCAGCCATTCAAGTTAAATAAGGGGCTCATTACTGTTACTCTGTGACAACTGCCCAAATGCCAGATTTAAAGGTTCCATTATTTAAAGGTTCAGGGAATACAATACTCATGTAGTGTATAAGGTTTTTGCTTTAAAGTAGCACTTCAAAGTTGAGATCAAAATCCTGTTGAGTGGTGYTCTGTAAGATGGGTCATTCTACTACTGTCACCCCAAACACCTTCCTAGGAGAGAGACTCCTCCTGCCCTCTAGGTTTTCTGCTTGTCTGAAGMAGCTCCAGGGAGATTGAGCACAACTCTGGAAAACTGAAAAAAWTATTATCTAGAAGGATGACCTGGAAAAGAGAAGCTGTGCCTTCCATATCTTGGCCTGAAGATACTTCAGAAATTAAAAATTAGATAACATGACATGATGTTGTACATGCCTTGTAAAAGAGATTGTATTTAGCTGAAAAGAACTCAATTTATTTAGTCACCAAATGTATGGAGAGGCTCCCTACATTTGCCTTGGAAGACAAATACCAGTGGAGAAGAGGAGCTACTCAGAATATAGCTGACATTAAAAAAAAATGCAATTTATGTGACAAGATTATGCTTAGAAGACTTTGAAAGTTTTCTAATTAATTACTGTTCTGTTAAGTATATTTTTTGGTTTAATACTATGTTTAATATTCTTTTACCTTTATTGAGAGGATATATAATTCCAAATATTTGCTTAATATTTAATCTAAATTTAATAATCAAGTGTCTATCAGTCTGATTGCTAATGCTTGGGAATTTTTAATAATTTCTTATCCATAAAAATTAACAGAATATTTTCATATTCATATTGGTGCCCTCAGCTTGCTTTAAAACTGTGTGGGCATCCTGAAGTGTTTTCACTGAAGTATTCAAGGAAACTCAGCCCAAGGACTCAGAGAACATGAACTTTAAAAACAACACCAATTAAAACAAATTATTAATAATTATTAATATAAWATATTGATTAWTRWTAATATTCTATTAATATAATATATTAATACTTATTAATAATAAATTATTATTTCTAACTTGAAAATAAAGTTTGAGTCACACAATTTCACAGACAAGGTGGGATATGTAAGATTTGCTGGCACTGCAGGCAAGCTCTGTGTATGGACAGGTGGGGTCATTTCAGTTGTCAATTTAAGTCACCGAAACTCCATCCCTTAATCAAAAGTTTTTGAGGTTTTGATATATATTTTTTTAACTTAAGGAAAGAAATTGGAATTGAAAGTTTAAATTCTTCCAAATTTTATGAGCAGAAAATTGAGAATAGTGCCATTTGGACCAGCAGAAACTCTTTATTCAATTTAGCTGAAATTACATTTGTTATTCTGCTCTTTTTGATTGTAAGTCAAGAATTAAAAATAAATTATTTGCATTGGGAAAAAAAAAAAAAACAAAAACAAAAAACCAGGACTACATTTTCACTGGTAAATTAAATGTGTCCAGAGTTACTCCTTGCCATTGAAGCCAGTTCTCACAGACTGGACTCCATCTGTGCTCTTAATCACTTTTAACATCCAAAACCAGAGCAACCCCACACAAACTGCCTGCTGTTATTGTATTCTAGCATGTGCRAGCTAGCTAACACTGTCTTGCTTAAAACTGCAAGAACATAAGGAAAACCACATTGCAAAGTGTAAACAGTCAATAGATTTCCAGTGAACAGGGACATTCCCTTGGCCTTTAAAATTTGCAAATGTGAGTGCTGTCAGAATTTCCCAAAGAATTRAAAAAAACCCTCACGTTCTTTTCTTTTTTGAAAGTCTAGAAAATTAGTTATTATGTCAAAATTACTAACAGCTGTCATTGAAAAATTGATAAGACAGCATTTTAAAATAAAATTAGTCCCAAAGTCTCCAGCAGCTCTACCGAAGAGACAGAGGACAGACACAGGGACCAGAATTTCCCTGAAAACTCTTTGACAAGCCTGTGACATAGCTAAAATTTCAAATCCAGTCTCCTGGACTCTATTCCAATGATTTCATAACAAATCTTTCTCAGGAGGAAAAACAGATAAAGAAAACACTGAAGCACACAGACTGGCCTGGCATCTCTCACTGCTGAAAGAGTCGAAGCATTTTGCTTCATAGTGTGGAGCAGGAGTGGGCAAAATGCCTGGATTCTCAACAACTGTGAAAGTAGGAGTCTTTATTTATTTTRTGTAGGGGAAATGTATGAATTTGCAATCAGGGCAGCTTGTGGTACCATGCTGAAATGTAATCAGCTTTCAATGTGCAGAGAGTCCCRGAATAACTTTCTAACAGCAGCATTAGAAAAAGACACTCCTTTTCCCCCAGGCTGTTTGTACCTCCAACATGTAATTTTGCCATTAGTGAAGTGTGATGAAAATTAAGTCASTTGTACAGCCCAATATGCTCACTCAATCAACCAGGTTTTTTTCTTTGTTACTAACTCAGGAGTAAATTGGCTGCAGAATTCAAGCTGCTAAAAGCTTTTTGAGAGTCTTTAGCATTGCAACAACACTGCCTTCACCAGAGCTGTAAACTATAAATCTGAGGAGAGAGGAAGGTCATGCTGAGATTTCAGAGCCATAACCCAAGTTCCTGCCTCWAAACATGTCTTCTACCACCATGTGGATATTTGACATTGCAGGCAGGCACTTTTCCAGCTCCCAGTGTTAGAACAGGCACTTAAGGAAGAACAGAGAAGAGAACCTATGAGCCTCTTAATATTTTCAGCTTCTCTGTTTGGTAGCATAGATTGCTGATGGGGTTCAGAGGTGGATTTGTGCAGAGACTGCCCATAAAAATGGATGTACGAGGACAGTCCAATGGATCTCTTGGTCCAGTAGACTCCAGCAGGAGTTTTGCTAGAACTTCACTGTGAATGAACTGAAACACTTTTTGCTGTTTGAGAAGCAAAATTGTATCTTTATATTCTACATTTCTTAATATTATAAGCTTCTTGTTTTTAGTAAAGCACATGCTATAAATATAAAGCAGCATTTGAAGGTGAATTTATTATTCTGATGTCACTGTAATATATTAAGTCAATTTGTTAGCACAACTGATGTTAGATTTAAAAGATGGCCTCCAATTATTGGAACAACAACAATTATTTGGATGTCCTAAAGTTGTCAGAATTGACATGCAAAATACAGAGATTGATAAATACATAAATTTGTAATCAGAGATAGTTTTCAGTTTTCTAGAGAACAGAGAAGAAAATTTGTCTGCCAAAACAGAAAATGCAGATCTAACACAAAGTTCTTGATAAATATGTCTTAACTTGAGGGAATTATTTTGGTTGATAGATATAACTCAATTTAAAATACACTTTCTTTTTTTTCTTTTAAGGTTATATTGGGCTTTCAAATCTTTCAAGATTTTCAAGACATCACGTGAGAAATGTACCTACTGCTAAACTAAATATTCTCTTAGCCTCAAAACTATATTTAATCACATTTTTAAAATTACCAGCAGACTAAAAATCATTTTCTATTCCCACAGCTGTAAATGAATTGAATAGTTCCCTTACTCTAAGTGCCAGCATTAGTTATTCAATGGCCCAGGAGAACTCTGTGATCTCAGTATTGTTTCTGCAAAAGAGATCAAAAAAAATACCCAAGTACTCAACCTACAGCGAGGATTCAGAGTCAGAGCAAAGCCCAGAGACTCACAATGAGATGTTTGAACCTGGAGCCACCTTCCTGCCCTGCTCTGCCATTGGAGAGGCACTGCAGCACACCCAGCCCACCCTGCTTTGGGTTGCGAGGGCCACGTGGAGATTTCACTCTTTTCCTTCTCAAGTTTCTCCTTTCAYGTTTTCACCTCTGTCACCATCACATTTTCTTGAAAAATCCCTTTGGCCAGGATTTCTCTCCTGGGAAGCTGSGAAGCCTCAGATAAAAAGGAAAACAATCATTATCTCATTGCTCCACCTGTGTTTTGCTGCTTTGGGACGTGGTTGGAGATTGTTTATCCAACGGGTGATTGTTTCATTGCTTTCATGTGAATTGTTTTGACTTAATGACCAATCACGGTCAAGCTGTGACTCTGGAAGGAGTAATGAGCTTTTATTATTATATTTTTAACCTTCTGTAAGTATCCTTTCTGTTTTCTTTAGTATAGTTTAGTACAATATTCTTCAATATCATAGAGTATCATAAAATAATAAATTAGCCTTCTGAGAACATGGAGTCAGGTTCATCATTCCTGCCTTCATCTGGGAACCCTCAAATACAGGACAGCTCATCTCAAGATGCTCCTCAGGCAGCCAGGGTGACACCACCCGGCCCTGTGTGCTGGCACCAGGGCAGGCCAGGAGCAGATGTCACACTTATGCTGCTAATTCAGAATAATGCCACTCACTCCACTGCATCACTCCAGTTCCCTTTTGCTGTGCAATGATAATTCCTCATTTTCATCCTGAGCTAAACTGTAACCCATAGGATTTCCAAGCCTGAATTTTCTATAAGACCTTCTCTATTATTCACCAAAAGGAAAAAAAAAAATGGAATGAAATGAAATGAAATGAAATGAAATGAAATGAAATGAAATGAAATAAACGAAATTAAATGCTAAGACACTTTATAGATCCAGATTATTTGGTTATGTCTTTCTGGCTGCATGAATTCATCTGAGGAAACAAATACATATAAAGATGCCACTTCATATTTCTCTTCAGAAGGATATTTTATTGTTTGGATGAGCCACAATGTCACATCACATTACCAAGTAGTACAACCCCATGTTCCTAATTCACAAAAGTCTGTCTCCTTGCTCACAACCAAAAGTGGCATAAACCCATTTATAATTTAAGTTGCTGGCAGTTCCTAAAATGGCTTTCCTGGAGAATAATGAGATAGACCAGTGGGGTAAGAAACATGATAAGTGACTCCACAATAGAAGGCATAATGAATAGTTGCTCTGTCCCTGGCAAGTGGCTGTGGTACTAGAGAACCCTGTCATGCACTGTCTTTTATGGCAAGTCATAAATTAAAACAGATTTTTATTGTGAAAGCTTCTGTCACTGCAAGGAGGAAGAACAATATAGTGCCACATTTATTTCCAGGATTGCAAATCAAGGCCAAAATCTCTCCTAATGTAAATTATGTCAATAAATTCATTTCAGCTGARTTTTGCCCATGTTTATAATCAGAAAAAGTCATAAACTGCTTCTGTTTTAATTTAATTGGAGTATTGATTCTTCAAAATTGTTATGTTACATTGAATTKTAGTTACCACTGTCACCCTGTAAAAGACAATCTGGCACAAAAAGCTGATTCTGTGCATAAGTCAATGGAAATAGACAGGAGGATAGGTATTAGGGAGATGAAAATAATGCTATTTGAATTTATGATGCCAGAGGAGTGTCTGTCTTCTAGTGTAATCACCGCAGATGATCAGTAGGAATTACAAAAATCTGTTGCAGCCAGCACAAATAGAAATCTAGCAACAGCTCCAAATTAAAATGTTACTTTTTTTTTCTTTTTTCTTTAATGAATTTTGCTCTTTTCCTGCTCATAACTTCAGGAACCAAGGACCTAATTTAGGGTAAACTTTGCTGCTAATAGCAGCAAGAAGGMATCAGGACAGCCAAAGTATTAATGACCTTTACAATGTTGTAAGCCAAAATTGTGCACAGCCTAACAGTGTTGGAGGGCTGCCCCTGTGCTGCAGCCTGGACTAAATTATGCTCAAAATGTAGTTTATGTGGTCTTTCCATATTTTCTGTCTTTCTGTCCTGTCAAAGTGCTTTTTTCAGAAGTACATGCACACACATTTATGTGCACAGCGTTGYCTCTAAATATATATTTGGGAGGAAAAGGGAGCTGACCCAGGATTCAATTCACTAGGGACCRAATTCTTTGCATTTCTTGTTTTGTCCATTCCAGGTACCATGAACACCTCTTGGGTTTATTCCTTTCAGACCAAATTCTGCTCCAGGCTGGGATTTTTGTACTTTACACTGTCCTACTGCCCTACCCATACCACCAGGGCTGCTCATGGTTCTGAAATCAACACCAAGGGCAGCCACATCAGTGGCTCATTTGTGTTCAATTAAAACTGTTGGAAAAACAGGGCCTAGAGGATGCAGTAAGTATTCTGATCATCCTGAAATATTGCAACAGGGAGGTGGGAGGAATGCAAACAGTTGTGGGAACAGAGTTTTGCTCTGGTATCAGCAGGTGTGTGCATGGCAGTGTGCACAGAGGTGTGGGCTTCCGTGGCACAGAACTGACTGGGCAAGGGCCACTGCACCTCTGCAAACCCTGCAGGTTTCTTTGCATGATTCCACACCAGAATTAAGGTGTTTTGTCTTCCAGCAGTGCTGAGACCAGTGAGGACTGGAGCTGSCTTGTTCAGACACATCTTTACATCCCCTCTGTTGTAAATGCAGGTTCACCAATGAGGGGGGAGAATGATGCATCTGACTCCATCTTACCAGAAGGCTAATTTATTACTTTATTACACTATATTATATTAAAGAATACTACACTATAATATACTAAAGAATACAGAAAGGATATTTACTGAATGCTAAAAGATAATAATGAAAACTTGTGACTCTGTYCAGAGTCCYGRCACAGCTTGGCMCTGATTGGCCRAAGAGTCAAAACAACCCACACCAGAATCAATGGAACAATCACCTGTGGGTAAACAATCTCCAAACACATTCCAGATGAGCAAAACAGAGGGGAAGCAAATGAGATAAGAATTGTTTTCCTTTTCTCTTGCTATCTTTCAGCTTCCCAGTAGAAAAACCCTGGGCGAGGGAATTTTTTCAGAGAATGTGAGTGCCGCACCCCTCCACACTCACCTGCCCAAGTACACACATCCACACGTGCTAAGGGCTAAGAATCAAACTGGCAGCTGCTCCTTGAGCTGAGAGCATGCTGATATTGAAATAAAGTCAATCAAATCCTTGTGACCAATTATTTGATTTAGAAGCTTTTCTCTCTAGACACAAACATGCTTCTGATAGAATAGTTTTCTATCAAGCGAAAACAACTGAGGTAGCATTTTCTCAAAGACAAATATTCTCATAATAGCACTTATTTAGACAGAGGAAACTGGGAGAATTAATTAATTCTCCCCCCAGTGAAATTCCATTGAATGCTCTGCTCTCTCTGCCTTCAAGAGGAGCTGCTCACACCCATACACTTTCTGTGAGCCAGACTCTGATTTCTAGTTTCATATCACAAATCAGATATTTCCCTCTTGCATTCATTTAATTATTCCATATTAATAAACCTTGACTTTTAGACAGAAGCTCTATGAGATGCATTCTCAACATGATGCACACAAAAATCCCCATGGCATCATCGACAGCAGGGCACATATGGAGAACTGATTGCAGCCTTAGGTTTTTAGCCATTGCTACCTTACTTTTACATTTTTCCTCTGGTGATTTTTGAGTGCCAACACATGTACTGCTGTTCCTGTCTTTGCTGAAAACCTTCCTAGGAACACTACTAAAAAGGTTCAATTTATGCAAAATAGAATTTTAATCTAGAAAATGCAGACTTGAGACTATGCATGGTGAAAGGAACCCCCCTCAAAGTGCAGCCAAATAGGTTACAAAAGCAGGTCACAGAAATCTGGTTTCCCAGGGAGCTTCTGTGCATTAGAGAAATGTGAGCAGCTACTGGCAGCTCCAAACTGCACACGTTAAATATGTCTAGAAAGGATTTTGACAGGTCTCTACAAATCTGGGACTTTCTGTGCCTGTARTACATTTACAGTTTTTTGGCAAGACAGAGGTAAGAGAATGGTTTATGTGCAACAGTTCCATACTGGATGAACACTCCTTTGGACGAATATGCATTTATTCTGAGGTCACTTGCAAATCTCTCAACAGTCTACAAATATTTTATTTTACTTACTACCTTTTTACCCTTTTTTATGCTTTTTCAATTGGATATTATGACCCAGTATGACTATGTTGCTGGTATATTTGAATTCTGATACAGAATTCAAGGTTAGCTCAGAAATACTGAGCTCACAAAGAAACATGTTCTGCCCCAAGTTATTTCAATTAATTATTATGGGAAAGGTAACATTGTGAAAATATTTAGAAGGTTAGAAACGAATATCCCTTCACTGTTTTGGTCTGGGTATTATGCCTTAATAAAATATATGATAATAAATAGTCTCTTCAGTTAGTCAAATCAAATAAAGTAATTCMTCCATGGCATGATTTTATGAGTCTAGCTACAGGAAGTTATGTATATAAAATAAGAGCTAAGGGATTTGCATAGTCCTCAGCAAATGTACAAAATGACATTACAAAATCTAATGTGCATGTAATGTAGTACACAAACCATTTGCATTCACACACAAGATGGATGCAACAAGAAAGGAATTTTCTGAAAGTGATGAAAGCTGAAATTCTAGCTAAATGTTTGATTTTCAGAAAGTGCTGATAAGACACTTGCAGGAAATTTGGAATGTTGGAGTGATCATCCACAAACTGAAGACCACGGGAAGAAATTTGGAATAATCACCGGTAAATGAAAAGATCAAATTGTTCTCACTTCTGTGGAGAGTGCTCTTCATCTACAGCAGTACAAAAACTCCTCAGAGCAGGACTTTCCAGCTACTAGATCAGTGCCATACCACATGTCACTTTGTCCTTTAATTATAACTGGAAGGCAAGAAAATGTCAATGTTTGCAGCTTCTGAGAGACCGATGCAATTCAATAATTCACACTGTTGCAATTGTGCACCACGGTTGGCTGCTGCTTTATAGGATCTTAGAGAACTTTTCTGGAAAGTCTGTAATAAAATGATCATTGCTTTAAAAATAATTCAACCTGTTCTCGTGGAAAAGAAAAATATATCTTCTTCTTCTGTTAAGAAAACAAGTAGGGTTTGCTTATCTTATATCAGCTATTCCATGTATTTGAGTTTATCTGCTTGATTTCTACTTAAACTGTCCATTTGTAATCAAGCACATGTTCTGTGCCTTTTAGGCACCTGYTCCTTTTTGTTTCCCCTGCAATGTTCATTATTGCCCATGACAGATCTTTCCCTAAGACTGCTAAGCAAAGCAGAAGGCTGCTCCAGAGCRGCACTGTGCTGCCTGGGCAATTCAGACGAGATCAAAATTCATTAACATTGCTAATTCACCACAGGAGGGGACAGTGCCTTAAAAGTAAACCTCTTGAAGACAGACACAGGGAAATGTTACCCACATGAATAAGACACCACCATCTATTTTTTACACACCCTGTGGACTCCCATTGGTGTTAATTGCTGGCGCTGCAGCATTTTCCTTCCATCCCTCTGTCCTGAATTCTTTAATTCTCCCACAGCCCCTACTTCTGCCTGGTCCACTTCCAACCCAGGCTCACTCCCTACATTGTTCCTTCTTCTCCTGCTGTCACATTTTCTGGTAGAAGTCCCAGGGCTGCAATGACTCATTTCATCTCTATCCTCACCAGTGTTGCAGAATAGAATCAGTATTTGGGGTATCTCTAGGCTGTGGCATTCCCTACCCATGGAAACTGGTGAAACACTTAGTGAGGCTGTGATCCTGCTTTGGGCCAAACCAAATTGTGAAGAACTTCTTTAGCTTTTCTTCAGCATGAAGAACACAGGCTTGTTTGGCTTTTTTTTTGTGTTTTTTTTTTT